>MNCI01022113.1:53428-165435 GCA_015680685.1 Gnetum montanum | reverse complement strand
GATTTATACAAACTTATCATGTTATCATCATGATCATGTGAGTGTAGGATATGTGATGTTGGAGAGTGGTTAGTCATAATTACTAGGTGACTTTGGAAAATTCTATCCTTTCCTCTCATAAGCCCAAGCCCTTAGGTATGATGATCCATGGCTATCCTGTGAACAATGGGGTGACGTGTGTTCATTTCTACTTGAGAATCCTTAGCCACCCAGGAGATCTGCTATGATGCCACCAATCAAAGGCACATACATGAGGGTTGAACTGCACCATGGGCAAAGTTTCCAAAAGGACCATGCTCTTTGGCAGTGTAGCTAATCGGCCAGACTCGTGTTGGAATTCCTACCTCAAACATGAAGTACACCATGAGCCAAGTTTCCTTAAAAATAAAACAAAACAAAAATGAGGACCATGTTCATTGGCAGTGTAATAAGTTCTTGAGTGTGATGGGGTCCGACAGTAATCCTCACCCTAACCTCTGTTTCCCCTTTTAAATTTAAGTTTTTCAAAAAAAAAAAGAGAAAAAGAAAAAAAAACCAAGGAAAAATCTAAAAGTTGTGGCTTACTATGACCAAACATGAGCTTTAGCTCATCCTCCTCATTAAGTTTTGTATAAGTTACTTGCTCAAAATAGTCTGCATACTTTTACTGTTACCTTTNAATGGTTGTTTGGATGGCCTATGTCGGTGTCTCTTCCGATTATTTGGTTATTTTGATCATGTTTAGAACATTATAGTTTATTTTCAAGTCTGCATTTTTGGTTTCATATTGTTTTTGTTTCCCCATCTGTTGCATTTTCATTCAAAATTTTATATTTCTTGCACTTGCATGCAATCTGTAGTTTGGGGGCTAAGTGTTGAGCCCAACCTCACCCATGCTAGGCATAGGGCCTTGTTTGAACAAGTTTATAATAAAAATAAAAAATAAAAAATAAAAATATAAAATTAAAAAAATTAAAAATAGAGTGCCATGAGCTTGCACATGGTCACTGTCCATGTGCTAGTGGGCTTCATTGGCCCATAAAAAAATAGATTTTAAAACGTTGATCAAGCATCCACCCATGACTTATGATCCATGATGATTATCCTATTTTGTTTTGTTTTCTTTTGCAGCGATATGAGGAAAAAGGAAAAAATAATTCACGGCAAAGGTGGCTGGTAATTTAGGGTTAGGGTTTTCTCCTGCAAGACCTCTATAAAGAGGGAGGAAGCTAGAGTTTAGAGGCGGCAAGAGGGGAAGCCGGCAGCCAACGCCTGCGCCTATTCTCTGACAACGATCAGGGGATTTTCAGTTCACCACCAGAGAGGATTTTCTATTCAAACAACGAGCATTTGTTTTGTTGTTGTTCAAGAGCCGTAAGTCTCTCGCAGGATTTTTCTGTTCAAGAGGTGTAAGTCTGTCGTGCACGAAAGAGACGCATTTTCTTTCCCATTTTCTTTTCTACCCACACGGTAGAGACCAAGCCGACACCGGGAAGACCAGTGGCTGAATTTTCCTTCTGCTTAGAGCACCAAATAAATTTTTATTTTTAATTTGAATTTTTTTTTATGTTATTTATTTTACTCAAAACTACACAAATGTTTAATTTTGATTTTTATATGTTTTTCGAAACATAACAAAACGCTTCTAAAATCAAATTTAAGTTTTTAATATTTTGTTTAAAATATTGCTATTATTGTTTTGTCACATAGCCCTTTCCAGCTGAGACTATTCCCGGGTTTCCGTACCCATACGGGAGGCGCCCTAGGCGATAGTCTCCTAAAACGAGTTTTCATAGGTGTTGGCGGCATGTCCAAAATTTACGCATCAACAATGATTTTTTTATTTGTAACCCCAGCTTGACCATTGGCTTGGGGGTGGTTTGGTGTTGTGAATTTATGTTCAACCCCCAAGCATTGCATAAGCTTTCAAAAAGTAGTGCCTATAAAGTAAGTTCCATTATCAAAAATTAATGCATGTGGCACACCAAACTTGTTTACAACATTTTGTTGTACAAATTGAGCAGCAATAAAAGATGTACAATTAGTGACGATTGCTACTTCTATTCATTTTGTACAATAGTCAACCACAACTATGATGTATGCCTTTCCATTTGACATAGGTGTGATGGAACCTATGAAATTAATGCCCCATATGTTGAAGGGTTCCAGTGGTTGGATCCACTGTAGAGGTTCCTCCATTCGAACAGTCATTCCACCATCTCCTTGGTAGTGTTCACAAGAGTAGACATATTGGTAAGCATCCCTACAGATTGTTGTCCAATAATACCCTACAATCAAGATTTTAATGGTTGTGTGTCTCCCAATATAGTGGCCTCCACAAGGACCTTTATGAGCATCTTAGAGAATGTGTAATTGATTAATGTTAGGGACACACCATCGAACCAGGCCATTAGCACATACCTTGTAGAGCTGTCCATTGATCTCCATGAAGTTTTTTACCTAGTGAAGAAACTATTTTTTCTTCTAGTGATCCAACCCTTGTGGCATCTCTTGCGTGAGAAGATAGGTGAGAATGCCATCATACCATTTAGGCTCATTGGGAAATTGTTTAGTTATAGCCTTGGCAAAGAGGAGTTCATTAGGAAATAAGTCAAATAATGGGCTTTCTTCCTCTTTGTTGTTCCATCGCAACCAAGACAAGTGATCAGCAACCACATTCTTAGTGCCCTTTTGATCTACCATTGTAAGATCAAGTTTATGTAAGATCACTAGCCATCGTATGCCATAGGGACTCACCATTGGCTTGTTCATTAGGAAGTAGATGGCACTATGGTCTATGTGCATGAACACTTTGTATCCAAGCACATAATGCCTAAACTTCTCTAAAGAAAAAACCACTGTCATCATAACATGAAATGGTCTAGACTAGTTGAGTGCTTATAGAATTGAAGTTTCTACAAGTTTCTCTTTTAGTTTCTAGAATGTATTTTCAGATTTAGTGGTCCAGAAAAATGGAGCATCTTTCTTTGTCAAATCAACCAATGATTTTGTGATCTTAGAGAAATTCTCTATGAATCGTCAATAGTAGCGAGTATGACCAAGGAATGATCGAACATCTTTGACAGTTTCTAGTTGATGAGTTATTCCTTGGATGAAACTTATTTTTTGGGATCTATCTCAATTCCTACTTGTGATATTCTCTACCCCAATACAATGCCTTCATGGACCATTAGATGACTCTTTTGCTAATTGAGTTGAAGGTTTATTTTCACACATCTTTTTAGCACTTGCTCAAGGTTATCTAGGGCTTGCTCAAATGTAGCTTCATAGGTGGAGAAATTATCCATGAAGGCTTTCACACCACTACCGATCTATTGTTGAAAAATGCTCAAGACCAGGCATTGGAATGTAGCAGGGGCATTACACAAACCAAATGCATCTTATGATATGCAAAAGTTCCCCAGGGACTCATAAATGTTGTCTTGGCCTGGTCCTCTCGTGCGATCTAGATTTGGTTATAGCCACTATAACCATCCAAAAAACTGTAGTAGCAATGCCCATATATTGTGTCTAATATATATTCAACAAATGATAATGAAAAATGATCCTTGAATGTTGCCATATTTAGTAGCCGAAAATCGATGTAGACCTACCACTTGCCACCTTTCTTAGGCACAATCATGAGTGGACTAACCCACTCACTATTCGCAATAGAATAGATGAACCCTACCTTGAGGAGTTGTTCAATTTCCTCCTTGATGATCTACTTTATTTTGAGATTCAATCACCTCTATGGTTGCCTCTTTGGCTTCATAGTCAAGTCGATGTTGATATGATACTAGCATATTTGAGGATCAATCTCTGTAAGTCCTTTATATGACCAAGCAAAGAATGCTAACCATTTTTCAACCACTTTTAATAGCATATTTTTCTATTCTAGAGTAAGATTTGCATTGATTATGATTAACTTCCCATTGTTTAACAACACATATTCCATGTCGACCGATAGCAATTTTAGTTCAAGGGGCTCTTGCTTGAAATTTTTAGGAATTTCCAACTCTCCATAGTAGGTATCATCATTTGCATCATCAGAGAGTTGGTGATGAACTTGCTCTAGTTCATCTATGCTTGTGACATATGCGCATGTTAGGCTCTCAATCGGTTATATGCAAAGTATGTGGCTTTCAGAATCAGCAGTTAGCCACTAGGTGTTCTCTTATTTTATGGCTACTACATATAAACACCTTTGAATATCAACTTTTGGTGTACATTGCTTGCATGTAGGATGAATGTGCATTTCACTAACTAGAGTTTCTACACACAATTGCACCCTGTATCACTGTACATGGCATGGAACTTGCTTCTTCTCAATCTTCCCAAATGCATTTTCTTTAGATATTTTTAGGAAAATATCTCTTATGTTCTTTCTTGCATCAATGATGCTTAGCTGTGTCCTTCCTATGATGATTGGGAAGTTCCCTTTACAGTTCTCCATCTTGATTACTAGGAAATCAACAAGATAAGACCACCCATAGATAGTGGTCATAATGTCTACCTAGTCCTAATGGAAAAATGATGGATTGGTCTACAAATTCTAATTTGATATTGCTCTTCTTGAGAGGAGGTAGGTTCCATGTAGTATACATCTCATGAGAGATCAGGTTGACACTAGAATTGGAATCAGGAAGAGCATTGCACAAGTCATTCCCAGCAATTTACAAATAAATCAAAAGACTTCCAGGATCAACTAATTTCCTAGGAAGGTTGCCAACATAGATCCAATTAGATACGGCATGAGTAAGCATGATAATATGGATCCTAGGAAATATTTAGCTTGAAGGGAACTTAAAGGAATTTGATACAGAGGGAGATGGAGAAATAGGATCACTAACCATAGGTGTATTTGAGGGCTTAGGTGGACTTTTGGGTCAGGAGAAAGATCTTTTCTTTGATTGAGTATCTGAACCACTTGGTTGATGAAACAGTTGTAGATTAATGGCCCTGGTGGCATTGCATTGTTGTAGTTGAGTTAAGAGTTTACCCTACATGGGTGGAGCAAGTGGTAACTATGTGGAGGGAGGAGGAAGATGTGTAGGAATAGGAGGAGGATAAGGATAAAAGGTGGTATCCCTTCTTGCATGTGGAGAATGAGTTCAATAATAATTAGAAGCGTGGTAGTAACATTGAAAAGTAGAAACGTGACTAGAAGAGTCACATCAAGACAAGGGTTGCTAAACATAGTACCCATATGGATCAGGTTGTTTGTAACAGTATTGCTACCTTGGTGGTGCTAGCACCCATGACTATGGTTACTGCCGTTGTTGATACTATCCATATGATTGTGGTGGAGTTCCACTTGGATAATATTGTTGTGTTGGTAGAACTGCCTAGAATTGCCTTGAGGATAAGGAAATTTTTTGAATGTTTACCTTTGTGCTAGTCATGGATTCAAGGCATACACCCCAGATTCCTGTAAGTGTGACATAATAGGATAACATCCCTTGGGATGTTCATAATGAAAGATTTCACACCCACCATCATCATTTGAGTTAGTTCCTAGAACTTCCTCTATTGTAGCAATCTTTCCCTTACCTGTTTGAATAGCATGTTTAGCTTCTTGATGCCTCCTACACTCATGATTACTACCTTGTTCTTTGGACTCTCTAGAAATTTTTAGGACAACTTGAAATCTACTATACATGGCCATAATTTTAGATTAAAATTTTTGAAATGACAAGGTTTTTCAATTTGCATCCTCATCGAGTGATGGGTCTTCCTCACTATCACAAAATAGAACCTTCCTCTTGCAAATGGAAGGATTGTAGTTATACTCTTCTATACTTTCTCATTTTCTTAATTCAGTTTCCTCCTTTGCTACCTGCTCAATCAATCTTTAGATCTAGTAGGCACTTAATTTTGACAATCAGTCTATCGCATAAATGCCAAGGGTTCTCCTTATTTCTGATCAAAGCCTGTCTACAATGTGGCAAAGTTGTTCTAGTTTAGAATAACCATGGCTAAGACATCTGTGCATTAAGGAATATTATTGGCCAATGGCAGCATCCAAGGGTTCATGCATCCCTTATTTCCATCCTTGGATTTGCCTTCTCAAGTTGGACGCTCAGGAGTACATTTGATATTTGTCATTGAACAATTCAAGCATGGTACTCCATCATCTAATAGATTCTAGTTCTAAGGGCCAATACCAATTTTCTACTTCTTTAATGAGTGTCCTTGGAAACAACTTAAGCTTCTACTACTCATTTTGTATATTATTTAAGGCACATGCATCTTGGAAAGCTTGGAGATGATTCTATGGTTCTAAGCTATATCCACCTTCGAACCAAGGAATATTGTTCATATATAGTTGTTTGATCCAACTATCCTTAATATGCCTTGTAGGGATTCTCACTGCATTTGTAATGTTTAGCATACTCTAGGTAGCAAGCAAAGGCTCATTGAGGCCATGATTTTGGTGCCTACAATGCCCTCTACTACCCCTTCATTCATGGTGTTGTGTCTCTCTTACCTACCTATGCCCTTGGTATTGGTCCACCTAATGGTCCCTTCCATCATTTTGGTCCTATTGGTTACCTCCATCATGGTTACACCCCCTACAATTACAATTGGAGCCATAAGAAAAAGAAGATGATGAAAAAGATGAAGAGGAAGGAGGACTAGCACCATCATGGTGCCTACTACTCCCTCTTCGGTGATCGTAGCCATGATCACGATCTTGTTTTTTATTTGCATCCCTACCTTGACTTGTCTTTTTGGATCCTTCTTTGTCATTGGATTCATTCTTACCAGAACTAGAATTGTGAATTGTGGATTGCAACTTCTGGTTTTGACCTCCGTCATCGAAGTCAATGAGAGGAATTTCACTAAATGGAAAACCTCCATAGAAGGGTTCTCCACCATCTTTTTGGTATAATAGGAATGGAAAATCATTAAACCCTTTTCCCTTCGCAAATTCATGATGTTGTTCTAATTGGTGATCCCTAAGACATTGTGCATCAATGGAATGATAATCCTTAGCATTGGTATCTTACACAACATACTTAGCATGAAGTTCCTAGAGACCTAGATGGATAAGCATTTATTGAAGCATTACAAGAATGGATTTTGATCGGGTGGAAACACAATGTTTCCCTCTATGTCACACTACCATAGTTATTCATCCTAATGTAGGATGAAGGTAAAGTTGGGTATGTACTCATCAGGATGAGCAGATACCACTTTGTACTATTGGGGCACTAGCTAATGAACTTCATCAAACCTGGGCGAAGAATCACTCCTTTGAGAAGAAGACATCTTATGTTAGAAAATAAAATGTTGTGTGCTTTTAGAAATTGTTTTAGTTATTTTAAAGTATGATATGACTCTAGGGTTCATACCAATGATTTTGAATAGTTTCCACTAAATCCTAAATAGTGCATGTAACAACTAAAAGGTCCTTAGCAACAATGCCAATGATGAAAAGTGAGGTATCCCCTACATCCAACCGTACGAATCACAAGCAAGAACTCATGATTCAGTCAAACTCCACAAACCTTAAGTTCTTAAGTACACTAGTTTTAAGGAAGTGAAATCTAATTAGAATGATCTTTGTCTTCTCAATTCCACTTGTGAGGTATAAGTATATGGTCAAGTGCAACTTAGGTATGTGATTTTTATCATTTTATATTTTATAAGTTTCATCCCCTAAAACTAGAATGAATGGTAGAGTAATTTAAGATCTAATTCATTTACTTCGTAGTTAGCCTAACACAGGTACCCATTCCCACACTCCAAATACATCCTGAACGTGTATAGTGCTAATGGGCTACCAAATGTTAAGCATTTCTAGGTTACCAACTGCTACATGTATGCTTGAAGTGGTCATGCTTGTGTTCATTAACAATTGGAAATTAATTGCTTAATTAAAGTGCATTAAAGTAAAGTTCATGAATATCAAATGCATTAAAGAAAACATTAATCTATTCTCAATGCTACAAGGATTATCAAAGGGTTTGTTTTTATTCCCGTCACACTACTATGCTTAGGTACATCAATGCTTGAACAAAGATTCATACACATTTAAACTCTTGCTATGGGCACTCAAAAAATATTCTAACTCTAGAGAAAACAAACTACAAGAGCTTTTCTATGCTATGACAAAAATTATTTAAAAAATCATAAGCCCAAGCACTATATTTATAGGTTGGCTTATACCCTACAATATCGAATATTCGACATCACATCTTAGGATTCGACATCGAGTATCTAATATCAAGGCTTTGATATCGGATATTCAATAATGGAGCAGATCAAAACATGATTCATCAATTGAGTATCAAAAAATCAAGTCCACTTATGAATGATCAACATTATATGCTTGAATGAAGCATTACTTAGCTTAGTAAGTAGAAAAATAAAACATAATACTTAGCATAAATGACTTGAATGTTATGCTTTTACATCACATTATTTAACTATAAAGAAAAGCTTTGATTACAAGGTAGGGGATTAAAAATTTAAGTGAACACATATTACAATGTAAGATTAGTAATTAATGACTCATCATCAATGATGAGTGGCAAGGTACCCCTACACTCAACCATACGAATACAAGCGCTTCACGCACGATCTGGTCGAACTCCGTAGATAGACTAGTTGTGGTATCTAGACAGTTACTCGTAGATCGCAATTCACTGTCTTCCCACCTAGACTAGTATTAGCTTTGTCATGTATGGTTTAGTCTAGATTGAGGTGTATGATGTGTTCCTACACTAATGCTACTCCTGGGTATGATGGGAAATAATATCAACTAAGCTAGGAGAGAGAGGGTGAGAGAGAATCTAAACTAGCCGAAGTACAATGAGCATCCGTTCCTTAATCATCCATACACATCTTGGACCTCGTGCACGAGTACCACTAGGATTACCAAGCACATGGCCTAGGTACGCTACTAGGTTACTAAGTAGTCACACTTAAATGCTCATGATTAAGTCGTACTCATTTCGCGTTACTAGGAGATAAGGGTAGAGAGATATTAACTAAGAAAGAAATAAATAACAATAATAATTAAATAATTAAGCTAAATGAATGCTACAATGATGAAGTAATCTCGATCTTTATTGCTAGTCATGTGCGTGTCCAAGTACATCACACTCGAATAAGGATGTCGTATAATTACAATGATCACAATGCGGGCATGCACTGGGAGAAAGGATTGAGAGGAAAAACTGACAAAAAATCCCTACCTTAATACTAAAACTAGATTCTAAACCAAATATGCCTACCTGTTATTTATAGATGAGGAGACAAGTCATGATATTGCATATCCGATATCGCGTCTAGGTTGTGATATCGCGTATGCAATATCGTGGGTGCGATATCGTAGCCAACAATTCATGACTCATCATATCCCCATGACTAAATGAAAACTCGTCCTCGAGTTAAAGTGAGAACAAGCTCCATTGATTACATAGTGGATAGGTATGGGATTATTGACTGACTAGAATGGATTCATGCCGCAGTGTGGAATTAGAACAAAATTGAGACACAAAATGAAGAATGCAAAAGAAAATCCTATAACTACAAAATTGGGTGGAACTCATGTAGTTCCTAGTGGTGGAGGCTCCTCCATGAGTGCCTTTCCCTTATCTTACACTCCAGGTCTTGGGATTTGATGGCATTAAAGTATGGCTTGGAGTTTCTCCTCTTTAGTTCGGGGATCCTGTGTCGTCGATGCTAATGTTCCGATATTTGATGGAGTCACCACCTCCCATGGGAATAGTAGTTACAAAAACATTTTATTTGCTTTGACATACCAAGCCAAAAACACTTGTCGTTCCTCCTCGTAGGCTCTGGCTTTGTCTCTGTATTCTTGAAAATTTGTGAGCAGTCAAGCCAAATCTATTGCGATACCTTTCTACCCTTGGTAGCTTGCTTTAACCATCTCAAGTTTAGAATTTGCAACCTCCAATTTTTGTAATGTTTTCTTATGTTTTGCAAATTCTGTTTCATATTTAGCGTAGGTGGTGGCTACTTGTTTCTCAAGCTCTATTCTCGAGTGCCCTACTATTAACATGGCAAGGTTGGCATACCATAGGTTTGCCAACTCCATGTACTTTGTAAGGTCCTAGATCTGTAGGTCCCTACTCTTAACTTCCACCTGGTGGGCAAATGCGTATATGTCCAATATGGCCCACCAGTCAGTGTGTTGATCACTGGGAGCATTGATGTGGGCCTTGGCCATATGGATCTCCTTTTCAATGATTTGTTTATACATCCCCACCTAGTCCTAGAAATGCTCCTTTAGCTTCTCATGCGGTTTAGCCTCATTCTGCCACGCGCTTATTTCAATGGTTGTCTTCTAATGAATGGCACATACCTTCTCCATTAAGAAGGTTCAATTTTCCTTGGCTAAATGGTTCATGTCCTAGTTAACCCTGTTAGTTGTTCTTGCAACTACTGAAAATGTTCCTCGAGAAGATTCTTTTGCTTCTCCACAGAGGTCAACTAAAGGTTGTCAGCAACAAGTTGTTTATTCTCTTCTTGTAAGGCCTTAAATGCCTTAGCGTGCACGTAAGTTTACACTTGTGCCACAGAGGCATCCTAGTCAACCTTCTCTTTTTCTTCTGCCACCCTTTTATTCTCTATCAATAATTTATTGAGTTGCTTGGTTCTGAAAGTTTCCAATTGGTTTGCGAGAACGAATTGAAAAGGATCCCGCTGCGCTACTTGCAGGTTACGAGCCTTTCTTGCAATCTTTTCACTTCTGCTTCAGCGTGCTCATCCCTCATCTCTGTCATGACCAGCTTCCCCTTGGTGGAAATGAGGTCTGATTGTATTGTTATAACATCCTGTGGAATGTCAAACAAGGACGTCATTACCTATCCTATTTGCAGTAATCGGTCAAGTACATCCTCATGTTCCGTAGGAGTCATTGAGGTATCGACCAGAGTTTTAGCATCCCGTGCTCCTATAAGATCTGTCGGTGGCACAATAGGCACATTGAATGATTCTTTAATGTGATCTACGACCACTTCTGTGACTCCTGGTACATCCTAGTGCTGCATGACCACCACCATGGCCCCTTTACCAATTTCCAACTGCACCTGAAAGGATGCAGCATTCCTTGAAATCTGTTGTGACCAACCGCTCTCCCCTCCTTCTTTCTAAATGGACACTTAACCCTACACATAATCCATAGAAATTGTAGGCTATACAGCATCGTTGAGGATGCAGAAGAGATTTGCGTCATCATGACTTCCCCAATTGATCGTCTCAACGATGGCCCTGAGATGGTTCATCGACGATCTGTAATCTTCTGGTGGTGGCGGTGGTTGATCCTGCTGGCTTGTGCTAGGCCTTGCTTCTTATTGTTGACTGGGGCCTATGCTTGGAAGTTGGCTAGGTCCTACAAGTTGAGTTGCAGTTGGCCCTACCATCTGTTCTTTTTCTTATTCCGATCCCAGCATCTCACTAGTGATTTTCCTTGTAGCTGGTGGCTTTAGCAGTTTAGCATATGAAGCATTTTGGGCTTTTCAGAGGACATCATTGGTGTATCCTCTGATACCAGCATAGTTGCACAACTTTCTAATAAGACAAGGGAAGGGCAACACAAACTTCCTTGTCTTCCGTTCTTCAAACCGCCTTAGGATCTCCATAAAATATACATGAGGTAGGTTAGCATTAACCTTTTCCATCAACACTACACATCCTCTTGCCACATATGTTGAAATTCTTTTTAAACCTCTTGTGGGGAAGATGTAATAAGTCCCTATTTTGAAATAAATCTTCTCTTTCGTCATCAACTTCCCATAGGTCTTATCTTCTTTGTCATACGTCCTATCTAACCAAACTCGTTGTGCATCAAGGTCTAAGCGGGTAGACAACCGAGCAACCTTTGGCCCTATATTCGGAAGGTTTAATACTTCCAAAATGGCTTGAACAGAGAAATTAACAATCACACCACAAATGTTAACCATGGTGCCTTCTTCTTTGTTGTGCCAAAATTGGTACATTTCCCCTAAGTACTAGGCACCGCTTTCAAAGAGGGTAGGCCACAATGGGGACCCTTTGAGGTGATCCCTAATGGCCTTCGAAGAAAATTCTTTGAAAGGTCCAAAGTTTAATTCCATGATCATTGCAGTTAATATGGACCTTTCATGGATGGCCTGAACACAATCCTGGGGTAATGTGAGATGTTGTAATTGTTTAAACACTACAGCAGCTCCTCCTTCTGCCTACCTTGATTGTACAGTGGTTGGGTGTTCTTAATGGATACTAAATGATTGTTCTTTCTACTCTACATGTTTTTCAATAAGAACTTGTTCTTCACCTTTCCTAGGTTGCTTGATTACACCTTGAGAAAGACCTTCCTATTGTCCACATTTTGGGGTCATCTGCAATCACACGGGGCCAATCATTAGTAAGGTTGTTACCAAAGTTAGGTTATACCTTACTGCTTACCTTAATGAATTTGCTTTATCTCCATGTGACGTTAATTATTAGGAGAAACTATCCCTAAAAGATTATAATATTTAATCCTCTTTGCTTAGGTGGTTTTCAAATATAGTTTCCTGGTATAACTAAGGAGATGAAATTGTTTTTGGCGCATTTATCATTAATTTTATAATTAATTACCCTTAATAATGTCCTTCAGGTGATGACGAATTTAAAAAATGTATGCGCTATTTGGTGTGCACCACTCCCCTACGACTAAGCTAAACACTCCAAGTTCAAGTAGGTTCAAACGAAATGAAAATCATAGTATTAGTGAGCGAGTTATGGATATGAAAGCAAGGGATGCACAATTGCAAGTCGTGGAGAGAAATTTGAAAAACTTCCCCCATGTGAACAACTGCAAATGATGTTGATAGGTGCAGGGGGGTCATGTGTGTGTGTGTGTGTATATATATATATATATTGGATGCTATATCACGTACGCGATAGCGTGGATGCAATATTGTGGCCTATCGAAGTTAGGGCACTTTATAGAATGTACCAAATTTTTAATATTTTTTTGAAATTAAACGATGTAAACTAAGGACATCTGTACTGTTGTTAAAGGGTTCCAGGGTAATTCAACTAGTTCTGAAGGCATGAAAATTATGATGGTATGGAATTTATCAATAAGGACCTCAAATGATAAGGGAGAGAAAAAGGCTATGTGATGGTTCATAGGAATGTTTGAATCAAAGGAATAGTAATAAGGGAAAGAATATCGTTGACAATATGCTGAGGGTAATAGATGATGTGCAGAAGATGTGTTATGAGTGCAAATTACAAAAATTATGCAAGTGGGTCCTCCCCAAAGTAGATTCCAACCTATAATGCCCTTGCATAACCACACCTTAAAATGTCCGTAGGCACTAGAAGGGTTAAATGTAATCCACATTGGTTCCACAAAACACACACATGTAAGTATCATCAGAATGAGGTAAGAATTCTATGCTACACAAGACATGAGCTACAATTACATGAATAGCAAGATGAGATGGACTATAGAAGGGATTGTATAGATTGGGACATGAGGTAATTGACCCAGGACACAATGAATCTTGTGTGTAAAGCATGATTAATGTGTCATTAACCCATCGTTCCAAGATCAGGACCAAGTCCATTTCTTTGATCAATGACACCACATTGTTTCATCCTATGATGAGTGACTATGAGAGTACCATAACAAGAAGGCGTACGATCACTTGGCATTTTGTTCAAGGGAGGAGTGATTTTTGCTTTGTGGCACTTTCTTTCTTTCTTTTTTTCTTTTGAATGTTGAATCCAAAGAAGCCGCCAACCCTTAGGCATGGGTGCATGTCTTTCCAATGGGACCCCCTAGAACAACATTGGATTTTTGAGTGCCTTTTGATTACTATTACTCCCATTTTGCATTAGATCTACAAGGATCTTAGTACAACCACGTTGCATGATAACTCTCACAGATGTCACCAAAGAGAATCCGCAAGTCCCCTTGATGTCACATCCTAATCATTCCCTCTTGGTCCATCCTTCTTCATTCTGAGTACAATGGACACAAAATTAATTTAAGTTTTAAGAATGTCAAGAATATCACTGTACCCTCAAACAGAACCTCTTATTTGTAGAATGGATGAGTGGGTGTAATGGGCTCACTGTCCAAATAATTGATCACTCGAGAATCGATAACATAGAACACACCTCAACCAATGAGCCACATGAGTGTTTTATTCGTAGATGAGATTACTTATAAAAAGATAAAAAGATAAAAAGACAAAAAGATAAAATAAAAAATTGAAAAATGAAAAACTGAAAAAAAATTATAAAATTAAAGAAAATGAAAAATATTTATTAATCCTACTTGTTATTAGAAGGGGGGATATCCCCCATAACTAAACAATTGAGCATGGCGAGGATTAATAAATGAAAGTCAAGGATCCTTGCATGTTGAAAATATCGAAACTTACTTACCCCATTTGGGTTCACACACCTGATTATAGTAAGCATAGTGGGGCAATTTATAAGATGTGGTTCCCGGGTAAAGAGTTGACCCACAATGATACTTGAGACCGTAAGCTGGTATGCAAGGATCAAGATGTTTCCCTCCATGGTTGTATTCATTGGGTTGTATGGTTGTTGGAGTGTTAATTGGTGACCCTGATGAGGTGAAATGAGGCATTGGGTTCGAGGAGAAGGATGCACTACAGTGTTGGACTTATGCTGAGTTAGAGAATGTAGTGGCCTTGGAACTGTGTTGTTCCTTCCTATGGTCATGTCTAAATAAGGGATTCCTTTGATGGTGAGGAGGTCTCTCATTGCTATTGGAAATAGTAGCACAAGTAACGTTCGTGGGTTGTTGCTGTGGTGTAGACACTTTAGGAACAGTTGGTGGTGATGTAGAAGGAGGGAAAGGATGAGAATGTTGAAATTTAGGAGAAGTGTAAGGTACACAAGGTGGTGGTTGTGTTGAGGACATGGGCTGATAGTATTGAGGAGAATGATAATGCAGTGAGATAGATTATGTTGACCTAGTTGGGGAAACAAGATGTTAGACTAGATAAGCATTTGGATTCGGATGATACAAAGGGTGTCTCCAGTTTAGGGATGGCTTCCCCCATGACTGAGATTTTTGCCACTATGATTAAACATAGTATCTCTGTACAAACTCTGGGTGTAACATGCTTCCCCAATGCTGATATAAATGTAAAAAGATTGGTCATTGGCCCTTGGGGTGATCATACAGGCAAATGTTGCATTCATACGTATGATTGGCAGTTGAGCTCTTATTTTCTTCATCCCTTCTTTTTTATTTTCTAATGATATTTTTTCCTGCTTCTCTGGTTTTCAAAACTCTATCTCCAATAATATTGATATATTCTCCACACTTTTTATGCATCCATTCCAAAATCTTATTGATATTTTCCTCGATTTAATCTAATGATTGTTGTACTGGAAAATATGGTTCTTCCTCCTTGAGATGGGTTGCTTTCTCCTTTTTGTGATATGGACCTCTGTTAAGTTGAGATTTTGGTCCTGTTGATGTTTTTCAACACTCTCCCATCTAGCCATTTCTCCTTCTTCTTTTGCTATCCTCTTAATAAGCTCTTGGAATTGATGGGGTTTGTATTTTGTATAGTTGACCTTGGGCATACATCCCTAGGGTCTCTCTTGTTTCATTACGAAGCCCATCAATGATATGGTACATTAGCCTTTCCTGAGAGAACTCATGGCCTAGACAGCTGTTTAACATTGCATAATATCTTTCTAAGGCCATGTCCAAGGATTCATGTTGTGTTTGTTTCCACTCTTAGATTTGTTTCCTCAAGGCTGACACTCTTGCATAGCTTTGATATCTTTCGTTAAAGAGTTCTACCATTGTTGGCCAACGTCAAATTGAATTTGGTTTTAATGATCTATACCATACTTTTTCTTGGCCAACAAGTGTCATAGGAAAGAGCTTGAGTTTTTTCCAACCATTATCAATGTTGTTCCATGCACAGGCATCATAGAAGGCTTGTAAATGTTTTTGCGGATCTAAGTCATAGCCTCTTGAGAAATTGGGAAAGTTGTTTAAAACAAGCCTGGGTAGGTGGCTCTCTTTACAATGCCTATGGGAGATTTGAACAGCCTCTTGTATTTGCGTTAGGCTTGTAGTGGCCAGTAGGAGTTCATCATCATCGAGTAAGTTATGCTTTCATGTGTTGGGATGATGCTGCCTTCATTTATGTTTATAAGAAACCCCCACCTTGGATTGCGTACTCCAATCTTTATTGTCATATAATTCATTGGTTCTCCAATGAATTGCCTCACTAGATGTGGCGTTATTGTAGTCTTGTAGGAGTGGCATGGTTTTGAAATTATGTGTGAATTTGTATGTGACGTTTTGTAATTATTTCTTCCTAAAAGATATATTCTTAATTCCTATACAGTGACCTTGTATGATATAACTAAGCTAGATAACTACCACCGTCCCTAGCAACAGTGCCAATGATGAGTGGCGAGGTACCCCTACACTCAACCATACAAATATGAGCACTTCACACACGATCCAATCGAACTCCACAGACGAACTAGTTGTGGTATCTAGATAGTTACTCATAGATCATAATTCACTATCTTCCCACTTGGACTAGTATTAGCTTTTTCACGTATGGTTTAGTCCAAAGTAAGGTGTATGATGTGTTCCTACACTAATGCTACTCCTGGGTATGATGGAAAATAATATCAACTAAGCTAGGAGAGAGAGGATGAGAGATAATCTAAACTAGCCTAAGTGCAATGAGAATCTATTCCTTAATCATCCGTACACATCTTGGACCTCGTGCACGACTACCACTAGGATTACCAAGCTCATGGCCTAGGTGCGCTACTGGGTTACCAAGTAGTCACACTTAAATGCTCGTGATTAAGTCGTACTCATTCTGCATTACTAGGAGATAAGGCTAGAGAGATATTAACTAAGAAAGCAATAAATAACAATAATAATTAAATAATTAAGCTAAGTGGATGCTGCAATGATGAAGTAATCTCAATCTTTATTGCTGGTCATGTGCATGTCCAAGTACATCACACTCGAATAAGGATGTCGTACAATTACAATCATCACATTGCGGGCATGCACTAGGAGAAAGGGTTGAGAGGAAAAACTAACAAAAAGTCCCTATCTTAATACTAAAATTAGATTCTAAACCAAATCCGCCTGCCTCTTATTTATCGATGAGGAGACAAGCTGCAATATTGCATATTTGATATTGCGTCTAGGCAGCGATATCGTGGGTGCAATATCGCAACCAACAATTCATGACTCATCAATCAAAAAAACAAAAAATTGAAAAAAAAATACAAAATCAAGTGTCTTATCAATAACAATACTAGAAGAATATGTCACAATTTTCTACTCAGTCAACTTGTAAATTTACATTTTCAGAACCAAAAAAAAATATTTGCATTAATAGAAGAAATAAAAATTTTAGCATTGGTAGAAGTTGAGAGTAATTTAGAATTCCCACCCCCCACTACCACCCACCCCTAAGAGGAAGAAATAATTCTAGATAAATCAAAATTGTTAATGAAGCTTTTGCATGTAGTAGACAGAGAGAGAGAGAGAGAGAGAGAGAGATTATTATATTCTTAATTGTTAGATGATAACTTAGGATATCAATACTTAACTTAGGATATCCTACGAGATGATATTTATGTGCATTATAATAAGCATAAGGACAATTAAGAAAAAATTTCAATAGTTAAATAAAAATCATAATCATTTAGATAAAAATAAGATAGTTCATGGACATCTAAAAGATATACATTCCATAAGAATAAAAACACAACACAATCTGTGTGAAGATCAAGTCAAAAATATGATAAAACCTAAGTTGCACGGGAGTTGAGAAACTTGTAAGTAATATGTAGTTTGTTGGTCAACGATGAGATAAAGATGTGTGTGAAGGGAGAAGACACATAAAGGAAGAGAGTAGAATACACACAGAGAAGTGACAATCTATGCCACATGAACTAAGTCTAAAAGCAAGTGCAACACTCTAGAAGAAAGAGTGTTAATCATGTCTACTCAGCAAGCATAATCTGGAAACACAATATGAAATTTTCTTGGGAACAACATATAATATTAAGAGAAAATATGCAATTGGTAAAGTATTTAACAAAAAGCAATAATAAATTGTACTTTAAATATGGATGTGTCATTTCTTATATTTTTATATTTATCAATAAGAATGAAGTACTACCAAAATATTATTAAGTCTCTACATCATACACCATGTGATGAACAATAATTTCATTAACTATATTAATGAATCAACATTGGTTCTACCATGTTGATGCATTAATGTTGACATAGGGTTGACTATATTAACACATTAGCATTAATGCAGTGTTAATAAATACTTATATAAATGTGCCACCTATTGCATTTATGACATTGTTTGCTCATTTAGTATATTGAAGCTCTTATAGTTTGAAACTGCAGAAATTAGAAATATTTAGGAAATGCTCGTAGCATGTATTTGAGCAAATTGATGAATTCTTATTGAAGTGATCTTGTACTTAGATACAATCTCATGATGGAAACAAGATTGAGATTAATTCACTTAGCCTAATATTTTTTTAATTGTAATTTATTTTTATTGTTATTTCCTTTTATGTAGCTAGTTGATATTTTATATTCAAATGCATATTAATCATACGAAATAAGTATAACCAACTTTGAGTATAAATATATTACCATTTGGTAATCCCAGTAGTGTTGTCACTTGGTACATCTAGTAGTGCATACCTGGTAATCTAGTGATGATAGCATGAGTTTAGGATATGTATGGTAAGTTGGAAATGACTACTCATTGCTTAAGGCTAGATTGGAATTTATTTTCTAAACTTAGATAAATTGCATTAAATTCTTGTATGAACAAACAACATCAATAATCATATATCTCAATTACACTTAACCAGATGAACTAAGCTAACATAAGTATAATTAGGAAGAAAACTGTTGATTGAATTGATGATTTGGAATGATAAAATATATAACTTAATGATCAAATTTATCATGTTGAAAAACTATTAACCTCAAGATAGGTTGATTGACCCTAATGCATGTAAAAACTCAAAATTGAAAAAAGATATAATTATAAGATCAAGCTTAGAATTCATAAGTTGACCTATTAGCCACATTAGTCAATTGACCCATAGTAATGTTTGCTTCTTTGTGAATTGGAAAAATTTAGAAGGGAGAAAAATGTATACTTATTAGTTCTATTGATCTTGGAATAGGTCAACCTACCCAAGAGTAGGGAGAATTCACAAGAATGAAAATGCTTCACTTTTAAGGCTAATTAACCTTTCCATAGACTGATCTACTCAAAATGAGTAGGCTATGTCAAATGCCTAAATTTGAACAATTTTGTTAGAGAAAGATGATCAAGCTAAGAGTTCAAGTTTTCTAGATTTCAACAAAAGATTAATCGATCAAGCCATAGGTTGATCTAGTAGGTACATAGGTTGATTTACCTTGAATAAGGTCAACCTATTGAGGGGGAAATGAAAAATAAAAATAAAAAACAAAAAGACCAAAGAGTCCCTCAAATGTTGTGACATAAGAAAAGTATTAAGGAGTGAAGATTGCCATTTTTCTCTAGGGGAAAACGTTTTCCCATGAACATTATAATTCTCTTGACCATTTGTGCATAGGTGGAAATGGATCATTAGAAGTGGATAAATACATCAACAACAATAAGCAGCATTAAACTAAGCTTTTGGAAAACGATTATTTGTGTATGAAAAAGTGCCAAATCAAAACATTCTATTGTATCTTTGTACCTCAATCTATGTATCATTCGTGTGTTTCATGTATATATTGGATACAATTTGATCTATCGTAAGCTTGATAAGCATTAATTCATGTGTTCATAATTTGTGAGATTTGGTTTGATGATTTTGGCCTAAAAATCTCATTTGTATAAAAGGGAGACTAGATACCATTGAAACTAATGTTGTTCTTTAAGAAGGTGAAGAATATTAGAAAGGAGCCTAAGAAGAAAAAGATTTGGACAGCCTTGCAAAGTGAAAGTACACCCAATTCAAAGCACTATAAATCTTGTTGTACAATTTTAATTTTGTTTTACTCATAGATTAGATGCACTTTACTTTGATTTCATTTAATCATTTTACAAAGTACTTAATTGTCAATAGAATTTCTATTAGCATATATCAAATTTTTATGAGACACCCCACTCACCTCTCCCCCTCTCTCTAGAGTGTGTCCACAATTGGTATTGGAGCTTGGTCTTTTAAATATCTAATCAACTTTCATCAAGAGTTTGTGATTGTTTTATCATATTTATTGCAGGTCCAAAATCTAATCATAAGTCTTCATTATTTTATGGATTAAATTATAACTATTGGAAGACAAAAATTGTGTACTTCTTATAATACTTGGAGTTTGACATTTGGCACTTGGTTGAGCATGGATATTTAAACCTCCTAGAAATTCATGTAACATCAAGTGGAAATTCTTACATAAGATTAAAAGATATCAACAAATGATCATATGAGGAAAAGAGAACATATGTGGCTAATAAAAAAGTCATGAATGTTTTCTATTATGCTTTATGTCTAGACAAATTCAACTAAGTACTGTACTACAAAATTGGCAAAGAGATTTAGGATTTGCTTTAATCTACACATGAGAGAAACACATTGGTAAAGCAATCCAAGGCAAAAGTTCTCAATTACAAGTTTATCCATCTAAAGATGAGAGAATATGAAACCATAAAAGATTAGTTCTTTAGGCTTACTAAAATTTCAAATCCTCTTAAAAAACTTGTTGAAGAATGCCCTAATTCCAAAATTTTTCAATAGATATTGAAAAACATTCTCAAGAAATTCCATGCCAAAGTGATAAGCATCCTTAAGGTAAGGAACATCAATATCATGAAAATCTCTGTAAGAGGATAATGATGTTGGATCATCAAAGAAGAACACTACCCTAAAATCTTTAAAGGATGTTGAAGATGATGATTCAGATGAAGTTAATGAAGAAGAATTTGCCATCTTAAATAGGAAATTTAGCAAATTTTTAAGAGAAAGTACAAAACAAAGAAAACCATGTGAAATGATAAAATAAGTAAGAAAAAATAACATTCACTACTATCATTGTCATGGCTATTGTCACATTATCTTAAAGTACCCTAGCAAAAAGAAGGAAAACAGTGACAAGTCCAAAGGTAAGAAAGCTCTATGTTCTTAGGATGAATCAAAGAAGTCCTCATTAGATGAGGATACTCATGAAGAATGCAACCTTGTTCTCATGATGGCATTGGAATAAGAGTATCAACCTAATGAAGGAGAGGAAAGCATGGATGAGGAAGAAAGGTATGAGTTTCTTCTTAACTCTTTCACCAAACTTCAAAGCATTTGTTTGAAAATGAAAAAGAAGCTTCATGAACAAGAATTAACAATTAAAGCATAGACAAATAAAGTAAAAGAGAGAAAAAATCCTCAAGGTTAATTACATGCTAGTTGCAACTTTTTCAGAAGTGTTTATGAGAAAGAGGCACACAGGTTTAAGAAAAGGAAGAGGAAATTAATAACCTTCTCAAGTAGCTCAATGACTCTCAAGTCACTATTGGGTATTAAGCCTAAGAAATTACTAATCTCAAAAGCAATATCAAGAAATTCATTCAAGGGACAACTACCTTGAATGTTATGATGGAAACATCCAAGTAGGTTGGAGACAAATCAGGCCTTGGGTACAAGCCTACATAACCCAAATGAAGAAGGCAAGGTAAGTAGAACTACTTACCAAGGTATGAATTCTTGTCTAGAAACTCATATACTTAGTGATAATACTACTACAATTATAGTCATATTCAATATTATTATCCTTATAGATCTTATTATAGTTATGATAATATGTAATTTTCTAGAACTAATTGTTATCTTGTGAATTAATGCTTAAATATTATTAATTTTTGATGATTTTCTATGATTTGGTAGGCAGCTGCAACCTCATACAAGTCATAGCCACCCATAATCGATAGTCTTGGGAGATTCATTCATATTATTCAACTATGAAATCACTTCTAATAGGATGACAAGATAGTAGAAGAGCACTTGAGCTTCAAAGGAATGATGTGGAGCTTTTCTAAATCAACTTGTAATCAAAGATACTTGAAACTTAATTAGAATATGAACTACGAATTGATGAAACTTGTAGTGACTCACAATACATAGTCCTCTATTGAATGTGAGGTGATGCTTATTGTAATTACCTTTTAACTAAGGAACTAATGATAAACTAGAAGAGGTGATTAGGTGTGAACTACACCAAGTCACAATGAATATATTTCCAAAAGGCTACTTTTATGTGAGTTCATGCAACCCACAAATTGTCTAGCCTATTCAAACTTCTAATTGTTGAAAATTAAATATTTGATCTTTAAAGACTTATTTAAAATGGCTCTTACTTGCAATGGCTAGTATTAGTTACTTGTTAAATGCTAAATATGACTCAGATGAGGAGTTGTGATCTCATGCAACCCAGAGTAGATCGCAAAAATTAGTTAAAAGTTACTTCAATGATCAAAACAAAGCCAAATTGACATGAATTGAAGTGAAATCAGAGTGGTAATAACTAGGCAACGAAGAAGATAATCAAACATCATCATAGCATAGAGAATTTAGATAGAAAAATGAGATAGGATAGAAATAATTGAGATTTAAGAATTGTTATTCATGAATTGATATTGCACTATTACTTTCATTAATTCAAATGATTGTTTTCTAGCATTTGTTGAATGTTGCATGTTATACACACTATGATCCTAGCACTTCCATTCCACATAACTTGTGGTCTCTCGTCTGATTGATTTACCACACTCTATGATGCAAGAACATAAATAATAAGCAACATTTTAGCATTTTTTTGAGGTGATGGGTTATGGTATTATTTTAAAATTTTTAATTTTTTCAACCTTTCTTTTAGTTATTGTATTTTTTATTATGGATACCAATTCAATTATTGTTATCTATTTAGCAAAATTGTTAGAGTTGTAATTAGCTTTGATAAATATGCAGATATTCTTGGTTAATTTAGGATTGTCTTTGATCAATGAAACTATTAAATTGAAAAAGAAATTCTTATCATGAGTTTATTATTTTATTTCTATTTTTCTTGTGTATTAAATTTCCTTTATTTTATAATTTTCTCCTAGGTTTATGATTTGGTCGTGTGAGAAAGAAAAGAGATTAGTCAAAGATACCTTACCATCAACATATGTTTTGAAAAAAAGAGTAAAGAAAGTTCTCATGTCATCGAAAGAGTCTTCTTCTTCTTCTCAAAATTTAAGAACAAATGCATCGTGGAAGGATGGTCGACTAATTTCAAACCACTTATCAAACATTGTTAAATTCCCTTTCACAAGCTACTCAAAATACATGGCCTAGCATATTATCTCAACCATCCTCACATTCATTTTTTATGTCTACTCAAGTGCCTATATCTTTCAACCCTATTGTAGCTCCTTAATCGGTATAATCTTCAATTCCTATAAATTATTAGAATATTTCATAATTACATCAACCTATTGCTTAGCCCATAATTTTATTTAATCTCCATTCATTTCCTATGCCACAAAACACAAGTCTTCACCAAGAAACCCCTCAATGAACTTCATTTATGCAAGTACCACAATAGTATTTTCCAAATGCTCATATCTTTAGGAACATTCCCTAATAAAGTTAACTGATCTTGAATGTTGAAGCCACTCAATCAGTACCTTAACGAATATCACATCCTCTTCCACACCATCTTATTCCATTGGGCAAGCAACTTAGTCAATTTATGCAATTTCAAAATCATGTCCCTTATCAAGGTATGTCAACTCAATTATCTGTAAAGAACTTGATGTGTATGAAGTCTACTACTTTCTTCATTATTATTTCTGCCTAAGAGAGATATGGAAATTAAAAATTTATCAGCCTTTCCTTAGTTTTTTGGTAGCCATGATGAAGATCTATATCATTATATTTAGACTTTTGAAACTTTAAATATAACATGTGGTAATAATATTGGGGAATGTACTAAAATAAGCATATTTCCCTTTACTTTCATAGATTGTGCATTATCATGGTATAGATCCCTTAGACGATATTCTATATACTCTCAGGATGGGTTTAAAGGTGAATTTTTAAATACATTTTTATCTTTTTCTAAGATCCATCTTTATAAAAAAAACCTCAAGATCTTAACAAAAAGAAAACGAAATATATGAACAAGCTTGGAAAAGATTTAAAGATGTCAAGACTAAAAATCCTAATCCTGGTTTTATAGAATGTCAATTATTAGGCTTTTTTCCTTGATGGTATAATTCCTCTTACTATGAGTATAGATTTTGCATGTGGTGGTACTATTATGAAAATGACTCCAGATGCTACTTTTGAGGCCCTTGATTAAATCATTGATCAAAGTAATAGTTAGCCTGTAAATTTGAAGGAAATTTGGTGGAACACATAGTTATGGAAGGCTTGGCAAAAAACTTGAGGAGGTAAATAATAAATTGCTTTCTTTATCATTGTCTTATAACTCTAATGTATAGGCTCAATCATCTTTGGGGCAACAACAAGCATCCTTGATGTGAACCATGGAGGGAATTCATAATGTTAGCCAACCATAGGCTAGAGGTATGAATTTTCGTTATGCTTATGTCATTTGTGAGGAGGTTGATCATACTACCCCATGATTATCCTATTTTTTCTTTTATTAAGAAGCAAGCCAAAGTGGTATTTCAACAAAGTGGAAAATTTTAGAGGAATTACGTCTCAAGGTAGGGGTTGGAACCAAAATCCTAATCAAAATTATTAGAATCATCCTCAATATAGATCCAATTATCAGAACAGTTATAATAATTTGAGAAGACCTTGGAGGCCAAATCAAAATCAGGAATTTCAACAAGAAGTGTTAGAATAAAATAAGAATCATTAACAAACATTGCAATAACAAAATGATCATATCATTAAACTTATTTAGTTCCTACAATAGAAAGATTTATTATTAGCACAAATTAAGAAAAATCCCAAACATCATAATAGATAAGAGTTACATATGATGTCATCTCAAGTAATGGATTAATGTAACATCATTACAAGAAGTGGGAAAGTTGTTGATTCCCAATCTTCTTCAAGAAACTCTATGAAGACAACAGAGTTGCGATATGAGAGTGAAAAAATATTTGCCAGGGAACTTTCTATTGAGGAAGAAAATGAAGCAAAGATTAATTCAAAGAAGTCTAGTGCACCTTCTTCCTCTCAAGCTTCATTTCCACATAGACTTAAATCTAAGAAGGTTGAGGACAAACAACTTGAAAACTTAGTTAAGGATGTTACATTGCATGTTCCACTTTTGAGGGCTATTGAAGATACCCCATAATATGCCAATTATTTAAAGAAACTTTCCTCTATGAAGAAAAAGATAAGAATATCTAAGCATGTTAGCCTTGCTAAGAACATTACCAACACTTTAAAGGCTAGGTTGCTTCAAAAAGCAAAGGATCTTGGAAGCCTTAATATTGCATGCATGATTAGGAATAGGAAGTTTCACCATGTTTTAGTTGATTTAGGGGTTAGTGTAAATTAGTGTAAATATTATGCCTTATCAAATTTATTAATCTTTGATTTATGACCATATTAGACCAACTAATATTATTATATCTTTGATTAATGGTTCTACTATGTATACAAAAGGCATTATGGAGGATATCTTAGTGCAAGTAAATAAAGCATTATATCCTACTAATTTTATTCTTTTGGCTTATTATACATCTTCTCTTAATAATGTTTATCCTTTGATTTTAGGGAGGCCTATGCTTGTTACCATGGATATGGTTATTTATGTAAAAATAAGATTGATGGCTTTGACATTTTCTAATATGAATTTTTTAGTGAATTTATATAATTTAGAAAATTAATTTTAGTGTATTGAATTAAACATGATAAATGCTACTGTAGCTAATATGGTTTCTTCAGAACTTTATGATTGGGATAAGGCATATCAAGTTCTTACATTGGAAGAATACAAGGATATTGCTATGCACCTAGATAGAGAGCTCTTGTGCATACAATTGAAAAATGCTTTGGATGGTGTCATGTCCCCATTCCCAAATGTTGTTGTTGCCTAATGAAGATGATGTCTCTTCATAACAAGTGTTATTGTTATCTTAACAAGATTTCAAAAGGGTGCATTGTTATAACAGACATGTCTCTTGAGGTAACCTTTGGGGTTTTGACCTAAGGCATTTATACCTAGGCTTAGAGGTCATGATACCATGGAGTGGTGGAGTTGGTACAGGCAAGTCACCAAAGTCAAGTGAAGCATAACAAGAAGTGGACTAGCCATCCCTTTTAGTTAGTTATAGGCCTTACCATGGTGGCAATGCTGGATTGCCTCTAAGTGATAGATGTCAAAGGAAGAAAATCCCAAGGAACACTCTCAGAGCATGATCTGAAGACACTATTCCATACTAATAAACCATTCTTTTCTTTTTCTTCCTACATTTTCTCTATTATTTCCTTTACACATAATGTCAAATATTACATATATTTGATATTTGGTATATTGTCTTCTTATGCATAATGTTCAATATAACATATATTTAACTTTTTCCATGATAGTTGGGGATGGGATGTCATAGATGGTAAGAAAACATTGCAAATGGAGGTATGTTCTTCTCAAATAAATGATAAAGAATTGAATTTTGATCTTAAGAAACTTCCTTCTCCTTTGAAATATGTTTTTTTTCATATCATTGTTAATCTTTCTTAGCAATACCTAGTATCCATGTCAGCATTCAAATCTTTGTGGCATGCAACTATCTTTCCTCATTTTTTTTTTTTTTGGATAAGCTCTCTAATAGCAATTTAGTAGAAATCTCCTTTCAACCTAATAGGGATTATTCTCTCACAAAGCATATCACTAACTTCTTATCATGTTATCAATGGTACTCTAATTTGGTTTCGAATATCATTGTTAATCTTTCTCAATGATACCTAGCATCCAATGGATATGTTGATTTGACTCACAACTATATTTCTACTAAAGTTGTATGAAAGGTTTGTGTTAACTATATGCCAAAGGAGGTACATATATTTATTTAGTTTAGCTTCAACACCACTTCCCCAATAATATATATTAATAAAAATTTAATGACAAATTAAAACATTTTTTGTAGTATTGTTAATTAATAATTAATTTAATCATACCCAATAAAAATGAACAAATTATAATTATCATTCATTCCCCTTTTAATATATTATACACTTTGTATATATATATTCATAGCCATGGCAAATTTCAAGGATGAATTTGCCATTAGTATGGATGAATTAACAAAAGAAATATAGGATGAAATCCCATGGTGTGTGCTATTTGAAGATGATATTGTGTTGGGGGATATAGTTTTAGAAAAATATTGCTTTTAAAATAGAAAACTACAGACATGCTCTAGAATAAAAATGCTTAAAATTAGTACAAGTAAAACATAATATATGGAATGCAATTTCAATAAAAACATAAATAGTGATGATATAGAAGTGATGATTCAAGTCCATAAAGTCCCTCATTGTAAACAATTCTACTACGTAGGATCAATGCTCCAATCCTAGGGTGAAATTGATAAAATACTATTATAAGCAAATCATGTAAGCCAACCATCAAAATTGTATTATCTTAACAATGAGGTATTAGCTTAGTTGCAAGAGTCTTAGCCTAGTAATCCCAAGTTACAAGTTCAGTTCTAGTAAGCTTGAGACCCAAAGTAAAAATTCAATTTCAGTTCTAGTAACCTTGACACCTTATAACTTTTTTTATCTTTATATACATTTGATGCAATAAAACAATATGTTCTGCAGAAATTCATATAATCGTCTCGTTCGGATTCACGTAATCCCATCCAAAGTATTATAACAGCATAATATTTGACATTTATTAGCATTACACCTTTTAATTCCGTTTTCTGTGAACAAAGTGACAGAGTCATCTCCCCGACAAGAAATAATACAGTTTCATAATATACAACTATTTAAAATTTTTCATTCTATTTAAAAATAACCGAATATACATGATAGCATATCATCCTCAACTTAGCCCTATCCAAATATGAGATTCTGGTTTTAGATGTCTATGAGATTCATAAAAAGAATATGCAATTACTAAGATAGTACAGAGCTGTTAAAGACACAGGGAATTTCATGGATTAATAAATTTTTCCATGGGAGAGAGTTCTGTGTTTGAAGCACATGATTGAAGTGAAAGAAGATGTGCGTTACAGAGGTCAAGCTGGTGCTGTATTTCACAGACATGTAGATGCAGATTGTAAATTATACCTGCACAGCCATAAATAGGATCCCTGATCCTCATGCTGGCTTCGTATATCCAGCTTTTTGCAGCATCATCTCTCTGGTTCTCAGGCAAATCCTGATCAAAGCAAGAGGTCATGTCAGTTTGTAACTCAAATACACAGAAACGAATCATAAATTGCGATTTCAAAGGATGCGGCAAACAATGATACGTTGAGTTTGTTACCTTGATAAATTTGATAAAGTTGCTGGCACCGTATACCTTGTGGATTGTCAGGAATCTTTCGGGATCATTGCTGGGAAAATAAGGAGCCAACATGCAATACTGACCTTCACATCTCCTCCTCATAAATTTGCAGGCTGCACAAGGTATCAACTTTCTGGACTGAATATTTTCCATGTTTCTGCAAGAGAGCAAGAATCCAATAATGTAGAAAGCAAGACAGAGCAAGAATCCAATAATGCAGAAAGAAAGACAGGGCAGCCTTGATAGAAGGTCTAGCATTATTTAATAAAGACATGCAATCCCTGTCAAACAATATATTCCACACGGCTTGGAAAATTATTAGAATGATCATCAAGCGGGCACGTGACTGAAAGGACATATCCCATTAACTTTTCCATGATGGAACTAGCCAGATAAATCTTGTCGGTACGTATATTGTGTGCGTTCCAGTTGGAGCTGCCGTTCAAATCAACTTCGTCATTTGCTATGACGGAGAGGTTTACTTCATATCCAGGACGTAGACGAAGTTACATGGAAGTGATGGGGCATGCATGTAAATGGTTTCACCAATACATAATCAGTATTCATAAAAAAATTATTAAATTAACTGTTTCTTCCCCTGGTTTGTTCCATAACTTGAAAACAGTGATTAAAATGGAAAATGATTTTTTCCAGTGACCCAGTAAAATTTCTTAATGGCTTTAAAACGAAAAACACAGGAAAAGTCAGGCTCGAAACATATTCTTATTTTCATTATCAATTTTATTAGACAATGTAAAAGAGCTCTTCGAATGTTTAAATTTTTTAAAAATAAAAATAATATTTAGTTCATATAAATATTTATTTCTGAATTAATTTGTTTATTTGAATCAAAGAAGTTTCACAACCACGACCCTTTCCTTATTAAATGTCATACTTTGTATTAAATAATGCATAAAAATTTTAAAATTACGGCAGAAGAGAATCGTATAAAATTAAAAATTTTGCACACAAGATTAACAAGAAATTGGTTCAGCTATTAAAATAGGAGCCATCTTTTCAGATAGGATCGGTAAACTCGCAATCTTTCTTATAAATCGGATCACAAAAATCTAAACAAATCAATGTGAAAATCGGATTAAAATCATCAATATTTACAAAAGAGAGCACTTATATGCACTCATGTTAATAGCAGCATTTTTCATTTTTTTTTCATCTAAGAACTTCACTTAAGGTGAAAAATCAAATATAGAAATTTTAGATTTTGACTGGCATAAGAATTAGCAATATACAATATAATAAACTTAAAAATCAATAAAAATATAGCATTATTCATTACATCAAACATCCCATGCGATTTTGAATTGGCTTCAATGTTGCCTTGCAATTTATGGCAGATTTCTCAATCTATGCCCTCCTGCAATAAGTATTTTCTATACAGTGAAGTTTTCTTGCCTAAGAGTTTCCAGTTTCTAGTTTCTACCTGAATAATAGCTCTGATAAAGTTACTGGAACCATATGGTTTGTGGCTTTGTGCACTGCTTCAAAGTTTTCAGATGGGTAGTTGCTGGGAAAGTAAGGAGCCATTGTACAGTCCTGGCCCTGGCGTTTTCTTCTGACATATCTGCAAGCTGCACATGTAACATGGTTGAAGTGACCTCCATATCACTGATGTAACTAATTTGATCAATCCTTTGCTTGGTCACTATTACATTGGAAGAAACGTATTTCTCCCTCCATTGTGTAGCTTTATATTCAGTTGAAAGAAGAGGCTTAAACCTAGACAATAATCATGTAAAAGACTGAATCCTATCTTGAAGCAAATACTTAAAGATGAATTGATGAAAATTTTTTAGGTAGGTATTATTCACCTCATTTCAAATTTTGAATAGGTCAGTCTCATTATGGTGATGCCTAAGAAGTTAGGTAAGTGGTGTGTGTATTGATTTTAGGGAACTCAATAAATGGAAAAACAAAGATTGTTTCCACTTCCTTATTTGGATTAGGTACTTGAAAAAATTTAAAGGCATGATTTTTTTAAATTTTCTTGATGGTTTTAGTAATTATAATTAGATATCTAGTATCCCTAAAGACCAACATAAAACTACCTTTACTACACCTTGGAGAACATTTTTTTTAGACATATGTCCTTTGGTTTATGTAATTCTTCAACTACATTTCATAGGACTATGACTTTAATATTTTTTGACATGACCGATCCTTTCTTAGAGATGTTTATGGATGATTTTTTAGTTTATGATTATTCATATGTTGATGCTTTGTGTCATCTTAAATTAGTCTTATGCAAATGCATCAATAAAGGCCTCCAACTTTCATGGGAAAAATGTTAGTTTATGGTTCATTTTGATGTAGTAATTCAATATATTATGAGTAAAATGGAAATTTTTGTTCCATAAAGGATAAGAGTAATTTCACATCTTTTTCCTCCAACAAATGTAAAAAGTATTCATGCATTTCTTGGTCATGCCAATATTTATAGATGTTTCATTAAACACTTTTCTTTAATTATTTAACCCTCATTAAAATTGTTATAGGATCATGTGTTTAATTGGATTGATGAGTGCCAACAAGTGTTTGATTTTGTTGAAATCAAAACTTACTTCAGCATTGGTCTTGCAAGGACATGATTAGAGTCTTGATTTTGAGTTAATGATTGATTACTCTAATTACACCATAGGAGTAATTTTGGATCAATGAAAAGACATAATTCTATTTGTTATGTAGTATATTTCCAAAAACTTAAACCTAATGGCAGTCAATTATACAACAATTGAGAAGCAAATGTTTACTATAGTTTATAGTTTAGATAAATTCCATCATTATTTGATAAGATTTAGGACAACTATTTATACTAATCATGCCACAATAAAGGATTTACATAATAAGCATACTAAGAATTTACGTCTAATTCATTGGTGTTTGTTGTTGCAACAATTTGAATTAGTGATCTAAAAATTTGGTAGCTAATCATTTGTCTAGATTAGATGACATGAAATGTTTGAAAACTTCTCATCTATTTACCAGTTCATTTCCTAATGAGTAGTTATTACCAATTCATTTTCTAATGAGTAGCTATTTTCATGTTAGACTAGGGCTAATATTTCTAAAGTCCAAGATTCTTGGTATGCTTATGTTGCTAATTCTTTAGCAATATTTAAGATACCAAAATCATGGACTAAGTGACAAAATAAGACCACCATCATCAAAGCTTAACAATTCATTTGGGAAGATCCTTATATGTACAAAATTTGCAAAGATCATATCATTAGATAATGTCTTTTAAAGAAAGAACAAAAAGGGATAATTTCTTTGAATCATGATGGAGTGTGTGGAGGCCATTTTTAGGTAATAAGACATCCTATAAAATCCTTTATGCTAGATTCTATTATACTACCTTATTTAGTGATATGTATGCCTATTGAAAGAGATGTGATTAATGCCAAAGAATGGGAAAACTCATAAGACACCAAGACATGCCTTTATTGCTTGTCTTGGTAGAATGTGAGCCCTTCAATTATTGGGGCATCAATTTTATCGATTCTTTTTCTTTACAAAATTTGTATAAGTATATTCTTGTCTTAATTGGTTATGTTACTAGATGGGTTCTTACTAAAGTAACTAGACATGGTGATGTCAAAACTATTGTTAAATTCTTATGAGAGAAGTTAATCCCTTGTTTTGACCATCTTCAAATTTTGATAAGTAACCAAGGTACACATTTCATTAATAATGTTATGAAAAAAATTGTTAAGAAAAATGGTATTACAGATCCTATAGCTACAACCTATCATCCTCAATCCAATGGTATAATTAAAACTATGAAGAAAGAAATTAAGCATATTTTTGCAAAAAATGATAGAAGAAAATATAATGGATTGATCATTTCACTTACCTAATACCTTATGAGTTATTTGTACATCATACAATTCTTATTTTGGCTTTACACCTTATGAATTGGTATTTGGTAAACAATGTCTTGCCTTTTCTTCCATTTAAAATAAATCTTTCCAAATGTAACATAGTTAGAGATGAATTTGGATACATGTTTATCTACACATTTATTTACATCGAGAAACACATGCATGTTCTCATTAGGTAATGATTATGTAAAATATATATATATATATATATATATGTCATGATAATAGGATTATGAGGAAATTCTTTGCAAAAGGAGATTTAGTATTGTTGTTTAATATGAGACTTAAGAATTTTGGTAGGAAATTAGTATCAAAATAGAAGGGACCATTTTAGGTTACTAAGGTCTTAGGTAATTGTGCAATCGATATTTGTAGACTTAGTACTTTTGAGATTTTTCATGTTAATGATCAATGTTTGAAACATTATTTTGGAAAAATTCCATTCTCTTTTGATGAATTATTTAAATTTTCTTATCCTAATTCCCCTCAAGTTGAGTTTAATTTGATTATGGATATATTTAGTGTGTTATTTCATGACAAACTTGAGGCTCAAGTTTTCTTTAATCGATAATTTGGGATAAGAGATGTTATAAAATATATGAACATGAATCATGGGAATTCTCATGGGGAGTGGCTTACATAGGAGTTGAATTTGTATCAATAGCAAAGTTTTTGTTGTTTGTAGACTGTGTTTTGATGGTGGTATAGTAAGTAACCTAAACCTATAACAAGTATCCTAATCAAAGAATTCCATTTCAACTTTAATCATGTATAATCTTACAAATGGATTCATGAGGGAATCCATTTCACCTTATGTAACTCTAGTAGTGCTTGTGCCAAGGAAGGACAATGATGAATGGAGGATGTGCATTGATTCTAGGGTAGTGAACAAGAAAATAGTAAGGTACAAGTTTCCTATTTCAAGGATGGATGATATCCTTAATGTTCTCACCAATGCAGAGGTTTTTAGGAAAATTGACTTAAAGAGTGGGTATCATCAAATTTTGATTAGGCTTGGTGATGAATTGAGGAGAGCTTTCAAAACATTAAATAGATTTTTTTAGTAATTAATGATGTCATTTGGACTCACAAATTCACCTACTACATTCATGAAGTTGATGCATGATGTACTCAAATACTTTATTGGTAAGGGTTATATTATCTTCTTTGATAATATTTTGGTATACATCTCTAATGAGGAGGAGCACTTGGATAACTTGAGAAGGATGTGTCTTAAATTGGAGGAGGCACATTTGTTGATCAATGCAAAGAAAAGCCATTTCTTCAAGAGAAAAATCACATACTTGGGGCATGTGGGTTGTAAAACCAAAGTTGAATGTAAGTTATTGAGGTAAGGGCTATTTGACATTGGAAAACTCCTAAGAATGTTAGAGAGGTAAGATCATTTCTTAGTTTAGTAGGTTTTTATTGGAGGTTCATTAAAAATTTCAATGGTATTTCTTGGCCTATGTTTACTTTATAGAAGAAAAATAAAGATTTCAAGTGGGGTGATAAAACCCAAAGGAGCTTTGACTTGCTAAAAGAAAAAATAAACAATGAACTAGTGCTTGCAATTCCAGATTTTTAGAAGCTTTTTCAAGTGGATATGGATGCAAGTGAACTTGCCATTGATGGGATACTTTCACAAAAAGATAGGCCTATTGCTTTCTTTTAAGAAAAGTTGAATGAGTCAAGGCAAAAATATAGCATATATGAAAAGGAGTTGTACAATATTCTTCAAGTAATCAAGCATTGGAGGCATTACTTGTTTCCCAAGGAGTTCACTTTGATGAAAAATCACAAAGCATTTTAGTTTTTAAATTCTCAAAAAAAGTTGAGTGCTAAACACATGAAGTGGATTGCATAGTTATAGAAATTCAATTTTGTGCTCAAGCACAAAAGTAGGAAAGCCAATGTGGTGGCTACTTCATTGTTTAGAATTCATGTGGTGAATTCAACATGTCCCATGTGAAAGGTATGGGTGATTTTGTTGATTTATATTAGCATGATTGTGATTTTGGGTAGGTTTAGAGGAGCCTCAAGGAACCATTATTGACTAGGATAGACCAATGGAGGGATTATCATATTCAAGATGAACTATTATTCAAAAATGGAAAGGTATGTATTTCTAATTTCAATTTTAGGAAGAAATTTTTATTTAAAAAGCATTATGATGATATGGTAGGTCATATAGATAGGGATAAAACATTGAAGCTTGTGGGTAGGCACTATGTTTAGCCAAGAATGGCAATTGAAGTTTTAAAATTTGTGAAGGGATGTTTGACTTATTAGAAACTCAAAGGTAAAGGAGTGGATGAACATTATATGCCTTTGCCAATTCCTAAGGATCCATTGGAAAGTGTGTTAATGGATTTTTTGAGTGGTATTCCAAAGATCAAAAATGGGAATGGTGCTATTTTGTTGTAGTGGACAAGTTCTCCAAGATGGCACACTTCATTTTGTGAAAAAAGTTAAGTGATGCTTCTTATGTTGAAAATTTAATTTTCCGACATGTTGTGAAGTTACATGGTATCTCTTTGAATATTGTTAGTGATAGAGACTCCAAGTATACTAATCATTTTTTGGGGTTCCTTTGAAAGATTTTAGGGACAAAGTTGAATTTTTCTAGTGGATATCATCCATAATCTAGTGGTAAATAAATCCTTAACATTTTGAGGTTTTTATGTGATGGATAGCCTAATCAATAAGAAAATTTGTTATGTCATGCTAAATTTTTTTATAATATTACTTTTCATATTACCATTGATAAAAGCTAATTTGAGGTGCACTATAGTTTTTGTCCAAATATGGTGGACGATTTGAAGAGCTTTAAGGAAGAAGCTCATCTTAGAGTTGATTTTGTATAAGAGATGAGGGATCTTTGTGCACAAGAAAATTTGGAGAAGAAGGCTAGACAAAGAGTCCTCAAGAGGAATGAGGAAAAGAAAAAGCCTATCTTTACTATTGGTGATCTAGTTTAGATACACCTAAAGAAGAAGAAAGTGAGAATTGTCAACTTCTCTAAGTTGAAAGCCAAGAAGATGGATCCTTCTTAAATTAAGACCAAAATTAATAATAATTATTTTGAGATTAATTTACCAAATTATGTTGGTATGTATTTTATATTTAAAGTTATAAATATTGTATATTACAATGGACCAATTGATAATGAAATCATACTAGGCAGCATCCATCAATTAAAGGGGGCTATTAACAAGTCCAAGCCTTCAATGAATAAGAAGGTAATCGTACTTAATAGGAGAGAAGTATCAAGCACTAATGGAGTGAAGAGGCATGAGTACTTGATCCATTAGAAGGATCAATCTGATGATGATGCTATATGGGTCCTTGAGACCAAACTTGTTAAGTAGGAAATCACTTCTAACCTTATTCATTCACATGAATTTACTTTTTGAGGGTGAAAGAGATGGTGTAGCGACACCTCTTTTGATTCCCTTTGTACTTCTTTACATATGGCTTTTGCAATTTTCGGGAGCTAGAAAGATGTCTTGGAGGTTAAGGAGATGTCTTGGCTAACAACTGAGACAAGACATCTCACATGTCTAGGAGATGTCGCTACCAAGAGCTGGCTTGTAACAAGAGACATCTCACATCTGAAGGAGATGTCTCAGTTCTTGACAAGATGTATTAACTTATTTAGAGACATCCCACTATTGAAGAAGACATCTTGCATCTTGAGGAGACATCTCCTACTTCCAAGAGATGTCTCAGCTGAATGCTAGGTTTTTGTAGGAGACATTTTGGAAAGCCTATAGATTATCCATACAACTAGGAAAACTCCTGAGTTAGTAGTTCCAACGTGGGAAATACCTAAAAATGAGGAGAAAAGGATAGAAATAGTTAGGAATCTTGAAGTTGAGCTTGGGGAAAGGTTTTTAGGTTTCTTGTCTTTGGTTTTCAATAAATAATATTGTTGTTTCATGTTTTTGACATGAGATTTTAAGAGGAGAGGCATGAGAGATGCTTATGAGTGTATGAAATTATAAGTTGACAGTGCATAAATGTGTATGTAGCTCTATGGCTAATTATGAGCATTTTTTGGCCTATGTACATGTCTTTTGTACACTAGCATGAGTTTGATCTCATTTAATTATGTCTTGCATTAAAGACAATCATTGTATGACTATAGAGCCTCATGCTATACAATACCATTTGAAGGTTTTTGAGTTGTGGAGATCTATTTTAATCTTCTTACATTAATTGAAGATAGCTAATTTTCTCATTTTCTAGCATATTTTGATTATTTTTCATAATATCAAGATTTAGTCGAATTTGAAGGTTAAAATAAACAGAGTGAACTTGCTTCAATTTTCACCTAGATATTTAAGAGAACATCTACATTGAAAAGCTTACAACTGACATGGTGAGGCTTTCAAAATAAGCTTCTTCGTTCTAAATGTTAATTTGAAAGCTAATGTGGCAAGGCCAAGTTTCTCTCCTTTTTAACACTTTGAAAAATATGGCCCACTAACTACCACTCGTAAAATCAAAAATGAGTTTTAAATTTGATTTAGTTTTAATCATTTAGAGGAGTTTTTTTCAAATTTTTTTGGTTCTAAAGATTATTTCTAAGAACTAAGTCAACAAGCCTTCTTTTTACACCAAAATAGTTCTACAAGTTGAGTCAATGATGATCTTTTTTGAGAAAAATGATTCTACAAGTTGAGGCCTTTTTTTGAGAAAAGTGGTTCTACGACTACTTTTAAAAGTTGATTTTAAAAGCTAACATGATGATGAGCCACGATATCGCGTATGTGATATCGCATCCGCCACGTGATATCGCGTCCTGCCTCATCTTCTATAAATAAGAGGCAATTCCCTTTGTTCCCAATAGTTAGACTTAGGCCCTTAGCCAAACTCTTGCAATTTTATCATTCTAGAGTTAGAATAATTTCTGTGTGCCCACAGTAGGAGTCTTAAAGTGAACAGATCTTTATTCGAGCAAATTGTACCTAAGCACACATTTGTGTACTGTAATAAAGACCAACTTTATGATAAATCTTGCAGCATAGAGATTAAGCTAATTAGTAATTAATTATTGTTGAATGTTTAATGCTTTTCTAGTTAATTAATCTCTCTCTCAACCTTTGACTCTCTTAGTTAAGTACACTCAGTACGATCGCTTTGAGCATGCGTGTAGCGCTTGGTAACCCAGTAATGGCTAGCGTTTGGTAATCCCAATAGCATTGCACTAGTTCAGGATGTGTACAGAAAGTGGGAATGGATACTGGTGTTAGGAACTATTAAAACTTATTTAGTGAATAGTTAATGAAAGTTAGTTACTTAGTTCTCTTTCCTTTTCCCTCATTAGCATAAGACACCAAAAAGATAAAAGTTATAAAAATCATATACCTCAAGCTTACTTGACCATACAACTATGAAAATACAAGTAAGTTTGGGAAGAAAACAATTGATTAACCCTGAGTGTTCCATTAAGACGTGTAAGCACTTGATCCTTGGATTTCAATCGGATCGCGCATGAGACGCTTGTATTCGTATGGTTGAGTGTAGGGGTACCTCACCATTCATCATTGGCACCATTACCAGGGACTTAGTTGTTTGTGCGCTATGTAGAACATAGGAAATCATCCATATCATTAGAACACTAGAATGAACCCTTAGGGTTAATCAAGGAAAGATAAGCCAATGGTACATTACACACCGAACAAGACAAAAATGTCTTCTTCTTCACATAGGAGCACTTCACTGCCTGCAACTCACACAAGAGACAGTCGATGGCATAATACACGTAACCAATATCCACCAATTCCTTAATAGTTTTAGGTGGTATATACTCATCACGATGAGTATGTACCCAATTTCACCTTTATCCTCCACCAAGATGAACAACTGTGTTGGAGAGACTTGAAGGGTAACATAGTATTGCCTTCAGACCGATCAGTCCCCAACATGCTCTTTCGTGCTCTCACACAAACAAGCATGTCGCTTTTATATGTGGAATACATTGCATGTGATCATGACACAAGGGACTATCATCCCACAAAAGCACAACGTCAAAGGGACTTACGACAAGAGAGTTACCATGCATCCTTGAAGGGTAAATGGCCCCATAATGCTTTGCACGTCTTAAGAAAAATTGAGGGTGGTGAACCTGCTTCAATAGGTTTCCCACTAAACAATGTTCCCCCTCCTAACGATGGTCAAGAGGTGATGTATCAAAACCTCCACTCCACGGTTCACAACGTTGGTTTTGATCCTCATGAACACCAAGTGTTCAACGAGGGAACACAAACACATGATAAGGGCGAACGTTCTAATCGTAATCATGATCGAGGCTAAGACCACCGAAGAGAAGGTAGAAAACACCATCATGGTGATGGTTATCCTTCTTCTTCACCTTCATTGTTACATTCACCCTCTCCTTTAGTGTCCAAATGCAGTCATAAGAAAACCAATCATGAGGATAAAGGAAAACAGAGTGAAAAACATTGACAAGATAGTCGAGAATGAGGGCACTCTAAGAAATCAATGCATAGAAGAAGGGAGAGTAGGGAACCGCGTAGACACCACAGACGCTATGAACGATATGACCACAAAGAACCCCTACTCGCAACTAGAAGCATGCTAGATATAACGGAGGCCGTAAGAGTTCCCACAAGGCACCAAAAGGATAGTAGGATTAAGAGGTTAGACATGAACAACATCCCACAATTTGAAGGGGGATACAACGTTGATCCTCAAAATCATTTACAAGCAATCCACGATGCATGTGCCTTGCAGAACATAGAAAATAAATCACAAAAACTGAAGTTCTTCCCAAGGAAACTAGTGAAAGAACCTGAAAGCTAGTATCGGTCCTTAGAACTAAAATCCATTTGGAGGTGGAGTACAATATTAGAACTGTTCAATGATAAGTACCAAACATACTCCCAAGTGTCTAACCTGGGAAAGAAAATCCAAGGATAGAAGCAAGGAAATCATGAACCCTTAGATGCTACCATGGGCTGCTATTATGCACTGTTACATCATTGCCTTGGCCATGGTTATTCGCAGCAGGATCAACTACGCCATCTTGTGGATGGACTTAGACATGAAATAAGAAGAACCCTTACAACATATGCACAAGGAAGATTATCAGAGCTTAGGTCTCATCAGATTCATAGATTGTTGGAGCAAGTAGCCAAGGAAGAAGGTAAGCTACAAAAGAGAGAAAGTGTGGAAGAGTACAATCTAGATCCTTCCCTCCAAGAAAGGGGAGTGAGATTCTATGAGGAGGAAGAAGAGTCACCACTCGAAGAGATGGTGAATAGGAAAATCTTGCCACTCCAAAAATTAACAACAAAAGTGTCGACAAAGGTAGACCAAATGTGGGACTCCCTAGATAGTAGGTTTGGAACTATTCTTAAAGTCGTAGAGGAGTCTAGGGAGCAAGGTAGTGACTATGAAAAAAAGAAAAAGAGAGAAATGGACAATGCACGTAACGAGGGCAAGGGTAAAATGGCCATCATCTAAGAGGTTGTGGATTCAGACACAGACAATGATGGTAGATGTGAGATATGCCAATACGACCATCCTAAGGGATGTTGCCTAGTGATCTCATATCTACAAGAGTCTAGGGTGTATGCACTTAACCCATGACTTAATAAACGACAAGCACCCTGACAATTACCTTATCCCCAAGGTAACCCAAAGTAATTCCACCAACCATCAACATATTATCCAAGTGGAACTACACCACAACCTGTTGATAAACATCAACAGCGGCAATACCCATAGTCATGGGGGATGCCACCACCAAGGCAACAATACCCCTACCGACAACCAAACCCATATGGCTACTATGTGTAATAGCCAATCTCTCCACATGACTCTATTGGTCATGTGACACCACAACATCACTACCAAGCTTGGGAGTATTATAGGACTCCTTCTCCTAAAGGAGATAACCCATAGACATATCATCCTCCAAATCCATCCGTAACTCTCACACTGATAGCTCCATTACCATCCACTCCAGCAATGTAGGGGGAACTCCCCACTCAACCACATCAATGCAATGCCATGAGGTTTGTGAATCTTCAACCTATTGCTAGTTCTGACAATCGTATGAAGAGAAGACCTTTCTTCAGAACCAACATTCCAACCAAGCTCTTACAACCATAAGCGGTTGAACCTCTGAACGCCCCTCCATCAAATAAGGCTTCAGAGCTCCCTTCAAACCAAACACCAAGCTCAATGCATACGGTTATGTTAACGCATGTCGTTACTAACTGGATTAAGGTGGGCCACCTTCCTAGGAAATTCTCTGATCTCGGAAGCCCCCTAATCTATCTCCAAGTTGTTGGGAATGAACCATGTAAAGCTCTTCTAGACTCAAGTTCCGAAGTTAACTTAATATCGCAAGAGATGTATAAAGCCTGGAACCTGCCTCCATTGAGGAAGAGCAATATTCGCCTAGAGCTGGCCGACTAGTCCTTCACTATTCCATTGGGACTAGTGGAGGACATCATTACCACTATGTGTGGGTGGTCATACCTAGCTGATTTCCTAGTGATACAAGTAAATAACGGTAAAGAGGACTTCCTAATAATAATGGGAAGGACATGGCTAAGTACTATAGATGCATGCCTAGGAATCCGCAATCTTTCCCTGAAAATATCCAAGAAAAATAGTTTTGGAAAGATCGAGAAGAAGAAAGTTTCATGCATTGTATACAGTGACATAGGGTGCAATTTCATGCAAAGATCATGGGTTGTGCAAAGTTTAGCATTGCCTACATGCAGCTAGTGTGCATAAGACATTAATATACAAAAGTGCCTGTATGCAATAGCCACATGACAAGAAGACACCTAGTGGCTGATGGCTGATCAAGAGAGCAGCTCACTAACATGCATGGAACTAACTGAGGGAATAACTTGCGCTTACATTGAAAGCATAGATACATTAGAGCAAGTTTACTACCAACTTCCAAGCCTTAACCTTGAAAGCATCAACTAGGGGAAGTTGGAAATTCTTGAAAAATTTAAACAAGAGCCCCTAGATTTGAAACCGGTCTAGAATATATGACCCTAAAAAATGGAAAACTAGTAATCATCAATGCAAGACTTGCTTCCAAATAAAAAGAAAACCTGTTAAAAGTGATAAACAAGTGGTCAAAAGCCTTTGCCTGGTCATACCCCAAACTAACTAGAATAGATCCTAGGATATGCCAAGACAACGTTCACCAGTCCTTGGGGAACGTTTGCATACAAACAAATGTCGTTTAACTTGTGCAATGCCCCTACCATGTTTCAACGCCTAGTTCTAAGCATATTCCAATTGCAAATAGGAAACAAAGTAGAAGTCTTTATGGATGATTTCTTCACTTATGGAACAAGTTTTGATCAAGCCTTGGACCGATTAGAGCAAGTGCTAAAAAGGTGCGTAGAAACCAACTTAAGGCTCAACTGGCAAAAAAGCCATTTAATGGTCCAAGAAGGCATAGTACTTGGGCATAAGGTTTCACATTCAGGAATAGAGGTAAACCTAGATAAGGTTAGATTTATCCAAGGAATCACCCATCAACCGGAAACTGTCAAAGACATTTGGTCATTCCTTGGACACACTAGCTACTATAGGAGATTCATTAAGAACTTCTCCAAGATTGCCAAACCATTGGTAGAGCTAACAAAGAAAGACACACCATTCGAATGGACTAGGGAATGTGAACGAGCATTCCAAAATTTGAAATAAAAGCTTGTAGAAACTCCCATTCTACAAGCCCCTGACTGGTCCAAACCATTCCATATAATGACTGATGCATCCAATTATGCCTTAGGAGCCATACTTATGCAGTTAGATGACCAAAAACGTCCTTACTATATCCACTGTGCAAGTAGGAGTATCGCCAATGCACAACTTAACTACACAACTACAGAAAAAGAATTAATGGTTATAGTGTTTGCACTAGATAATTTTAGGCACTATGTGTTAGGTTATAAAGTGTTCATCCATATGGATCATAGTGCAATCTGGTTCCTCATGAACAAGCCAACAGTTAGCCCTCGTATTATACGGTGGTTGGTAATCCTACAAGAGTTTGATCTAATGATGATCGATTGAAAGGGCACCAAGAACGTAGTTGCAGATCATTTATCTTGGTTGCACTGGGACAACAAAGAGGATGAATATGTAATGTTCGATCATTTTCCTAATGAAGCCCTCTTTTTCAGTGTAGTGAATAACCAACCCATGAAGACGAATTGGTATAGTAGCATTCTCTCCTATCTCCTTACCCAACAAACACCACAGGAGCTGGACTTTAGGAAGAAATAATAGTTTCTAGTACTTCATGGAGATCAATGGACAACTTTACAAAGTATGTCCTGATGGCTTGGTTCGATGATGCATGCTTGAGGTGGACCAACTAAGAGTTCTTCAAGATGCTCATGAGGGCCCTTGTGGAGGTCACTATGTGGGGAGACAAACATCTATTAAGATCTTGCTTGCAGGATATTACTGGCCAACATTATTCTAGGATGCCCATCAATTTGTCAAATCCTGTGAGCGATATCAACGTGATGGGGGAATGACTGCTAGAATGGAGGACCCACAACAATGGATCCAACCGTTAAAACCCTTCGACATTTGGGGAATAGACTTTATGGGGCCCATTACACCAATGTCCAATGGAAAAGCTTACATTATAGTTGCCATAGACTATTTAACAAAATGGGCGGAAGCAGCTGCTGTTACAGATTACACATCATCTCTAGCTGCACAATTTGTGCAACAACAAATCGTAAATAGGTTTGGTGTGCCACGTGCACTTATTTCAGATAACGGAACACATTTCACAGGTGCAACTTTTCAAAAATTAATGCAACACTTAGGGGTTGAACATAAATTGACTACACCTTATCATCCCCAAGCTAACAGACAAGCTAAGGTCACCAACAGGGAGATCACTAAAATACTGACAAGAACAATTAGCAAGTATCGATGAGATTGGAGCACTAAACTGAATGATGCTCTTTGGGCATACTACTCCATTTGAAAACTCCCTATAGGCTACTCTCCCTATGAGTTAGTGTACAGAAAGCTTCCAATGCTTCCAATTCAAACTGAGCTCCGTACACTATCAATGGCTTGTGACCTCCACCTCGATCTTGATCTAGCACAAAAATAAAGGTTGAAAACTTTAAACGTGCTAGATGAAAATCGATTAGCTACCCTATCATCAAATGAGTTGCATAAGGCATATAACAAGCAACTTCATGACTTGAAGATCCGAAAGGTTAAGTATCAACCAGGAGATAAGGTTCTCTACTAGAACCCCAGACATGTGCCACAACGCACAAAATTCCAAACACTGTGGAAAGGACCTTACATTATTCATACAACCTTTCCTTCAGGGGCCATGACCATATAAAAACCTGAGAGCCCTGACAAGAGAGTATTAGTCAATGTGCAACAAACCAAACCCTTCTATGAACTTAGAATGGCCAGTGCACATAATACCTCGGAGAAGGGACGACCCTACTCATTATTTCAGATCTCCTACTTCCAACATAATCATGGGGGAGATGGCCACCTCTACTGATTAATTAAGGCCCTCAGTTCCTTTTTAAGTTTTTTTTTTACACATTTTTGTTTTACAAATTTCTTTAACTTTTCCTGTTTGTTGTTTTGCAACATCGTTTATACTCTTTCATTTCTTTGTGTGTTTGTTTATTTTGTTAGGTTCGTCACCCAATAAGTGCTCCTGATGGTGGCATGAACTATATTCTATTGATTGTTAATGTTTGGTTTTTACCTTGGAGTTATAATGTTGATACTAAGGCATGGTTCTTTTGGTATAATAGGCAATGAGTCCACATCATCCATGCATTCATAAATTTCTATGGTCTCTCTTGTCTTGGAATTGTATGGTCCCTTTCTTAACAATGAAACTATTAACGAACTAGTGACTGGGTATTTCTCAAACCAAGGAAGGACTCAAGGACTAAAAAGGGTGTGACTTCAAGGAGATTTGATGCATTTTTGCTAACAATTCTCTTGGGTGCTTGGATGTTTTCTTCTTGATTTTTCCTTACCACTCTGACATTACTCCATTATTGGGAAGCTGAGCTAATAAAAATAATAAGTCTTTGCATGGTGTGGTTCTCATGCAAAAAAAAAAAACATAGAGAGAAAAAGTGAGAATTCAAAGCACACCCCTCAGACGAAATAATCATCTAGGCTACAAGCACTAGTTATGGAACTAAACAAACACGTTCCCTCTAACTAAGGCCCTTTCTTGCTTCCTACTTTCCCCCTTTCTCGTTTCCTCGAAATGGTGGTGACTTTTTGGCAGAAGCATTCCTGTTTCTTCAAGTGGATGGATTGGCCAAATGTATTAATGCGAAGTCACTGGATGTGGATTGTTTATGGATGGATTTTATCGGCATTGCCATTGTTTCTTTTTCTCCATCTTTCTTATTCCTTATCTTTTTCTATTGCTACGAGAGGATCACTCTTAATCATGGGGGTCCTAGTCCAATTTTTTCAATTTTCTCCTAACCCCTACACCTTGGGTAGTCACCAGTGTTATATCTCCAAAATTTGTATTAGCCATATCATAACTCAACCAATGGACCTTACACCGAGGCAAGGTATCAACTGTATTATGATTCACTTACCCTTGCTCATATGTGACTGTGTTGTGTGTGCAGATGGCAATTATACAGCAATATATTGGACCTAGAGGAAACATTTAGGATGGACTGGTGCTGGAACAGTTGTGCAAGGAATAAGATTGATGAAGCAGTTATGGATGGACAATGGAAGGCACACTCTTGGCATCAGCAGCAACACATCTTCTTTTCTTCTTCTCTCTCTCTTCTCCTGCAGCTGCCAAATAAGGCTGGATATCAAATGTGTATAGTGTTCACTTTTGTGGTCATGAACACTAATATTGTCATGTATTGTAATGAAAGATCCGTTCACATGTCATCCCATTCACCATTAGTGTCATTCAAGTCAACAATCCCATACCTTCCCAATATTTTGTAAGGAACTCAAGGACAAGTTTTCATTCAGTCATGGGGGTATGATGAGCCGCGATATCGCATCCGCCACGCGATACTGCATACGCGATATCGTGTCCTGCCTCATCTTCTATAAATAAGAGGTAGCACCCTTTGTTCTTGATAGTTAGCCCCATACCCTTAGCCAAACTCTTGCAGTTTTACCATTTCAGAGTTAGAATAATTTTTGTGTGCTTGCAGTAGGAGTCTTAAAGTGAACGGATCTTTAATCGAGCAAATTGTACCTGAGCACACATTTGTGTACGACAATAAAGACCAACTTTATGATAAACCTTGCAACATACAAATTAAGCTAATTAGTAATTAATTATTGTTGAATGTTTAATGCTTTCCTAGTTAATTAATCTCTCTCTCAACCTTTGACTCTCTTAGTTAAGTACACTCAATACGACCGCTTCGAGCATGTAGGTAGCGCTTGGTAACCCAGTAACGGTTAGCGTTTGGTAATCCCAACAGTGTTGCACTAGTTCAGGATGTGTACGGAAAGTGGGAACGGATACTGGTGTTAGGAACTATTAGAACTTAGTGAATAGTTAATGAAAGTTAGTCACTTAGTTCTCTTTCCCTTTCCCTTTCCCTCATTAGCATAAGACACCAAAAAGATAAAAGTTATAAAAATCATATACCTCAAGCTTACTTAACCATACAATCGTGACAATACAAGTAAGTTTGGGAAGACAATGATTGATTAACCCTAAGTGTTCCGTTAAGGCGTGTAAGCACTTAGTCCTTGGAGTTCGACCGTGCATGAGATGCTCGTATTCGTATGGTTGAGTGTAGGGGTACCTTGCCACTCATCACATGGCAAGGCCTTCTAAATTAGCTTTTTGGTTCTAGACATAGTTTTTTGATCCAGTGATTGATCACTCGTTCAATGATTAGTTGCCCAACTAGAATTTTTGTTAACCCCCTGTACAACTTTTGTAATAAACCTTATTTTTACAAAAAAAAAAAAAAAAGATCAATGGTTTTAAGCGTGATTTTTCTCTAACTTTTAAATTCAACTCATCGCTGCTCACATGTTTATTGTGATTCTTGAAACATGTTGACTTAATATATTTCCCAACTATTTAAACACTAGTTCTAATGCTAATTCTACTTGGGTTTCGGCCTGCAATTACCACTAAATAGATCTACCTTGCAACTCACTTCCGAGAGTAAAAATGCAACTACCATTAAAGCATTCCAAGCTTAGAAAAAAAAAGTGTCGTTTCATAAAAAAAACCTTGAACCTACGATATGCCACTAAGTACTTTTGTACAATAGCTTAGAGGAATAGCTTCCCAATGATCTAGCTTTCCTGCAATAGAGCTCAACCAAAAACTCCAAGCGCAAAACACCCAGCAAAACAGCTAAGACTTAGCAGGAGACGTTGGTGAAGGCTTTGACCAACCACTTTGACGCAAAGTTGCTGATTTTTGAGAGCACCTCAATTCCATCATTGCGTGGACAGATTTTACTTGAAGATAATCATGATGAATATCCCCCTTGCCGGACATTAGTAGTGTCAGATTGCTTGGTAATCCAACGAATGCTGACGGTAGAGGGCCAACACACGGTTCTCGTGGACGAGTGCGTTTGCTGTCTGACGAAAATGAATTGACCAAAGTTGGTGTGCGTTTTGATGATCCTGTTCCAGGTGGTATTGATCTCGGTAGCATTTGTGCAAAGAATCATGGTGTTTTCTACAGTATAATTGATCTTCAGCCAGAGAAGGAACCTTGTTACCTCATGGCTGTTTCATAAGATAATCAACCCAAGCGATACATTAACAAGCTTGCCTTGGATGCATTGTTTGAAGTGTTAACTAGAGAGAGCAAGAAGACACCTATGATACTTCTTATTTTTATGAAAGATGCTAAGTTTCTGGTGGGTAGCACTGAACTTACAAAAGAATGGAAGTTGAAAATTGGAAACTATGGCCCAGAGAACTGTTGCCATTGGACCACACATTGAAGCTGAAGCCAATTATAAAAACGAAAAGCTGCCCAAATATCCAAATACTTCGAAGCTGCTCACGAATATTTTCCCCAACAAAGTGACTCTAGAAGTCCCCCCACGCGAGGAAATTGCTGAAGCAACAGGTAAAGCAGGACGATGTTAAGATAATGAAAGCCATAGAAAATCGGCTTCGTCTTCAGATTGCGCTGCACCGTAGTAATCTTGTGATACCTGCAGGGAGTATTATCTATGCCTGGAGAGTTTTTCAAGGAATCCTTTTGCCAAGAAAAACCTCTGCAAAGCCAGGCGATGAAGCTGAGTTCATGCGGTAACGGGGAGGATCGCGGACCAAAGAGAACCAACTTATCTTGATTCTTGTTGCAACCAACAGACCTTACGATCTGGACAAGGTTGTCAACAGGAGCCTTCCTCTCAGGTTCATGATCGATGTTCCAGACACCGCAAACACGGAAAAACAATATTGAAAACCATACATACTTTCCAACGAGGATTTGGCAAGCAATCTCAAGAATTTGTGTGTAGCTGCTGCGAATTGCCCCATCAGAGAAATTCTTGCAAAAGAAAACACGGACAGGTTACGGGCAAGAGCTCAGTGCACGGTTCCGGCACCATTTAAGTGTGAGCAGTGATGTTAGTGGTTTGAATATGAGCGACCTGCTGTCCGCCTTTCAACAAATTTTTCAAGTTATTCTGAAGATATGGCTCAACCGCTACAGTGGAATGAGCTCTATGGCGAAGGTGGCTCAGTCAAGGTCAAGAAGGGGACCAGCACGCTTTCCTGTTCCCTGTAGTTTACATTGCCTAGACTGTAATTAATTGATTGATTACAGCGTATTTACAGCTTCTGATCATGAAACTTTGATATTATTTTTACTGTTTCCTGATAAACATAAAAATGAAAAAAAGTTTGCCACCCCAAAAAGTGTCTTCCTTGTGCCTTAACTACCATGCCACCTCATGTATCATGACCATTATCAGCCATGCTTACATGTCTCTAGGTCCCACCCTTGACATGCAAGGGTGGGACCTAAGAACACTTCTTTAAATAAAATAAAAACAGATTTCATTTTGATCTGGCCAAATATCAGTGGTATTTTCTTCACAATTTGAAGTAAGAGATTAAGAGTTCAAGTTTCTTTTAGACTCTTAAACTATAATGAAGATGTACTTAGAATTTTTGAGCAAGCCAAGCCTTCATGATGCATAATGACACATACATGATACATACCACTATGCATGGGCATGCATGGTGGTTAAGGCAATGAGGCCAAGGCAATGGTCAAATTTGACTAACGAAGTGCAAGTTTTGAAGTAGTTTTAAGAGCCTTAAAAGCTCAATTTAGCATAACCCAAGCATTGAATATCTATTTTTAACATATAAATAGTCTTTTCTAACATTTTTTTGGACTTCTAAATCCAATAATGATGTCTAAGTGATAGTTTAAATCACACCTTAGCATGCTTATAACCTAAATCAACTAATTAGGTCTAATAATCTAATAGTTATGATTAATGAATCTAACTCTTTTATGACCATCTTGAGTCATAGTATTAAATAATAAAATTGTACTTTTAGTTAGTTGTAGGCTATTAATCCCTAGTTAGTCATTAGTTACATTACCGAAGTTGATGTTGTAAGGTAGGTAGAAAGGTCATTAGGAATCTAGGAAATGTAGCCAAACCATTACCAACCAAATACATTGAGTAGTCAAAGAGTTAGTTGGAAAACCAGAAATGCAAGAAAGACTTACATCAACACAATAGGCAACTAGATCATTCAGCAGAGATTAGTCATCATAGAGAATCATAACTTTGTCCCAACAAGATGTATGATACCCATGAGAAGAAATGAATCAAGAAAAAATCCGAGTATGAAGATCACAACATATAATATACTTGCAAGGTTCCTAGCTAATGAAAAACAACATCTACTATGTCCACCATAGGCCTTGGACAAAGCATGAATACTAGTATTTATGTATCCTTGCACGATTATAAGATTTGAATACTAGTGTCTTATGTCTATGACATGTCCTACCTTAGGAGTTCTTATACAAATTCTAACTTGATTTGGGAAAGTTGGGATAGAAAGGTATTTACAAGTTAAAAGGATCTCATGATGGTTCTTTCTTTGAGCCATACAAATTAGCCTATTATATAAACTACAATAGGGATGGTTGCACGATCTTCTACAAAGAAGCCAAGTTCAAGTTAATACAAAGATTCAAATGAAAATTAGAAGATGGAATTTTCAAAATTCCAAAACTTTGAGTTGTAGAAGAAAAATGATCAAGATTCTAGAGAAGCAACATAGCCTTGACTTTGGTATTTAAAATATAGTCATTATGAAGGTATGTATGTGTGGTTAACACACATTTAATCGCTAATCCAACACATATAGATTTCAAACTTTGTCAAGTATCTACTTAATTAGCTAGATTGAGAAAAGCTTAAAGTACAAGCTATTCCTAACCTATACTGGTCTCGACCCAATACCATTCATCCTATGTTGAGAATTCAATGTAAAAGTGGAAAGTGATGTTCACCAATTTTCAAAATACAAAAGAGTGAAAGAACCTTTGAAATAGGAACCCAATTTAAAGAATATATTCCTATTAATTTATCATACCATTCCATTGGCTAGTAAATGCTCCACCTATTTTGAATCTTCAATAGATAATTTGAATCTTAGAATTTGAAAATAAATGACACTAATGGATCATGTTTGTAGTGATAAAAAACAACAGAGGTTGGAATAGTACATTGAGAGGTCTACAGTCACATAGCCTTGACCCTGTGTCCACATGAGGGCCTTGCTGGAGGCAGAGATGAGGTGCTCTGAATGGTCTTGTCAATCAAACAAGGACTTATGGAGTGTAAACAATGTTAATGTAAACAATGCTAAGTGTCAGGCAATGTTAATTGTGTTAACCATGTGAACAATGTTGAGTGTAGTTAGTGTTAATGATGTCAATAGTGTCGAGCATAGTCACGCTTTTTGGTAGAAAATAGAAGTGCCGACATGCATGGATTACTGCCTGAGCATACTTGTAGGCCAAAATGTGAACAAAATGCAAAAAAAAATGTAAAGAAAATGCAGAGGGAAGAGAGCGAAACAAAACACCACTCCACATGGGGTTGAGTGTAGTTAACTCCAAAAGGGGTTTACACAGTGTACAACAAGTGCAGTGAAGAGCATAGTCATAGTCTTAGTGGTGTTAGGCCATGAAGTTTGGCATTTGCCATGGTGTCTGTGCTTGTCAAGTTGGCTGCTACAGTGTACCATGGGCTGTGGTATTCGACTAGGCTGCAAGGGGGCTACAGTGGGCCATGGTCTGCAACTCTACCTCTCTAGGTCACTAGTGTGCCTTTAGGTCTTGTTCACCCAAATGCCAAATGCCAACCATCTAAAATTTTCTCTCTCTCCTTCAAAATGCCCAAGGTACAAGTATTTATAGGGTTAGGATTGCCGAAAAATGCGGATTAGCTACCATGTGGTAGAGGGGTAGTTGGGACTACGCTCAATCCCAACTACACTCAACCCTAACTATGCTCTAGTGCATAGTCCCAATAGTTAGAAAAAATATGCCAAAACTAGTATTTTCATGCTGACTATGCTCTAGAGTGTAGTCTCAATAGTGGAGAGCATAGTCTCAACACTTAGAAAAATTTTGTAGCTTATGACCTCATTTAGACACTTAGAAAAATTCTTGCAAAACTAGCTATTGTGTTTTGACTATGTTGACTACACTCTAGAGTGTAGTCCTAATAGTGGATAGTGTAGTCTCAACACTTGGAAAAATTTTGCAGCTTGTGACCTCATTTGGACACTTAGCCAAAATTGTAGAAAATTGGTTGTTGAAGCTAATTACGCTCTACTGGAGTGGAGAGCATAGTCCCACACTTAGACAAATTTGTAGAAAGTATCATCGTTCTAACACTTAGATAAATTTGCAATCGAAAAGTGGTAGCTCGAAATTTTGTAGTGTTTCATTGGCCCCTCTTTGTTGACGTCTAGAGGAGTGGCCCAAGAGACATTGACAAAGAACGCAAAACACCATAGTAGGCCCGACACCAACATCGCTCATTAGTACCTGACCAAATATCGCTCCACCATGTTTAAAAGTGTTGTGGATAGGGGTATGCTAGGGTAAAGGGTGTAGATAATGCTAGGGAGATGGAATGTGAATAGGGAAGATGAAATGTAAATAGTGTATCATGATGTAGGTTGCAAAGTCAGCATGGCTAACAGTGACCATGGCATGAAGTGGCTTGCCCCTAAAATGTTAACCTCTCATTGGAGTGCTCATGAGAGAGTCAAAGTCAATCTAAGGCTGGGCTAGTTGCAAAATTGCAGTGCTGTCAATATTCTTGGGGATGTGCTTTTCCCCACTCTCTTCTATTTCCTTTTTTTCATATTTTTTTTGCTTTTTTGATTGCGAGGTGAACTTGCTTTGGGTTCTGCACATTACGAGATGTTATTTACAGTATGCTTTTCACCAAGTGGACTACATGCTACCTAATAAGCTTTGCTTTAGTGCAACTGTGTCACATCTATAGGATAGGTGTTTCCTCCCTAAGATGAGTTGTGTTACATCCACTTGGGCTTTGGCCAACCCACAGAAGCTTCCCATGAGATGGCTTACATTATGTCCACTATGGGTTCTATGGTTGATGTGAAGAGGATATGCCATGTGTGTTTACAATGTGTATGCATCAAAGAGTTTGCATGTGGGGGAATGTAAGGAATGCAAGAGGGTATGGGAATGCAGAAGTGAATGTGCATAGGCTAAAACAAGATGAGGGAGATGTACACTTGAGTGGCTTTGCTAGCACAATTGTGCACATTGGAGCAATGTGATAACCTACTACTGTGATGAGAAGCACCTTTGCACAACTGCCTTTGAGGCTTCATCCTACAAACACAACTCCGAGAAGATAAGAAAATCACAAAACATGAGATGCAAGTGAAATGCCAAATGTGAAGATGCTGCAGATGCTTGAAAAGCTGAACTAGTTGCAAGTGCATAGGAAGCTAGTGGAATTGCCAGTGTAATATTGCTAGAGTGCCCCAAAGGTTGCACCAATGGTAGGTGCTCCAAAAGATCAGCAACATGCCAATTTAAAGTCCTAGCAAACTATGAACCCAGTTTAAGATATTGGCAAATCGTGGGGTTCTAGTTTAGAGTCCTAGAAGACTATAGGGTGCTATTTTAACATCGTAGTAAATGGTGGATGTTGGTTCCAGTTTAACATCATAATAGATGAGCTGTTGTGCCAATTTAACATCATGACCCAAGGATGAACTATGCTAGTTTTAGCATTATGGCATATAAGTGTTGTGCCAATTGTAGCATCATGGTAGATGGCTATGCCAATTTTAGCATCATGGTGGACGAGTTGTGTGCTTACCTTGCTTTGGTGAGGTACAGTGCTACATGCATAGCCATGTTGTGCGCCTTCAAGATCTTGCAAAAATCAACTAGAAGAACAACATCAAGTGGCAACTGTGTAACAAGGTTAATGTACACAAGTGAAAAGAAAGTAATGTGAAAAGTGATAGTTTTGGGCCATTCCGGGCCACAATGATAGTTTAAGGCCATTTCGGGCCATGTGTTTTGCTAATTTAAGACCATTTCATGCCATGTGTTGCCAGTTTTAGGACCATGGCAGGTTGTGGGAAATGTTGCCAGTTTGACACCATGACAAGCTACAAGGCTAGTTTAAGGCCTTTTCGAGCCATGGTGGGGTTGCTAGTTTAAGGTCTTTTCAAGCCATGTGTTTTTGTAGTTTCATGATTTTTTTGTGTTTTGATCTTTTGCAAATGCAATGCATAGGCTAAGTGGATAGATGCATAAACAAAGCATAAATGCATAAACAAAGTGAAGCAATGTGTAAACTAAACAAGCAAGAAAAATGTAAATGCATAAACAAATGTAATGCAAGCAAAAACCAAAAGTGCATGGCACGTGGAGGCAAGTGGTAAGTAGGCACCTAGCATGCTTTTGGCCAAGGGAAAGTCTTAGTCACATAGTTGCTTACTAATTGGGCATGGATTAGGGGGCATGCAAGGCTTAAGGTTCTCTAGGGAGCTATTACCTTCAACGACTCATTTGGGTGTCTTAGCCTTAGGTGTTGCATTGGTTGCCATAGGTGTACCACTAAGAAACTCCACCTCTAACACTTACCCCATGTCTATGTGGTGGATAGCCAAAGGGAACATGTTATCATTATAGATGATAACTTGAACATCTTTGTACATGATGTGGATCTCTTGATGGATGGGAGAGGAGATAACTTGTAGTTGAGGTAGCCAAGGCCTACCTAAGATTAGGTTGAAGCCTAGCATCTCCTCTATGATAGTGAAATCTACAGAGGTGGGGAACTGCTCCCCTACCATGAAGGCTAAGTTGATTATGCTTCTAATAGTGATGTGTGATCCATTGAAGGATTTTAGACTCATGGTTTTGATTGGCCTAATCTTGTTTACCAAGCCTAGTTTGTCAATGATAGAGTATAGAACTATGTTTGTTGTTACACTATCATCAACGTGAACCTTGCAAATCATGCATTGCCCAATGTGTATGCTAATGGATAGTGGAGTTGTAGTGACCTCCCCTCATTCGGAGTTGACCTTGATTACATCGTTGTGAAAGGCTAGGGATTTTGAACTCAATTCCTGTGCCATAGGGGGCAACATCACTGCACAAATGGATGCCGCCTCATTTGTAGGGATGTCCTCTATGATGGGAATGAAGGCCAACATCTAGGCCAACACTTGGCAGTGAGTAGATGAGATCATGACCAGGTCATACAAAATCAATGTTGTGTTCTTTTGCTTGAGTGTTTATTTCACCTAGGCTAGTGCAGTTGCAAAGTCCTTGTCATTGGCTATTGTCTTGGCCTTCACCTTCTCCATGTGGCTTAAGAGATAGATCTCTCATAGAGGGGACTTGGGCATGGGTTGTTTGGCCTGCTTGGGGGTAGGGGTTCTAGTGTTCAGTTGCGACTTGCTGGTTACGGCCTTTGCTTCAACCATGGGGGTTACGAGGTGCTCATTTAGCCTCTTGCATTGCCAATTGGTAGGCCTACCCAGGTTGCCAATGGGGTTAGCCCTTGAAGGAGAAGAGACCAACACATTGCCCACTATTAGGTTTTAGGTAGGTGAGGGACCATCACATTGTGATACCCTAATGACAAAAAACGATTGTTTGGGAGTTGTCACTATGGGGCCAGCTTGTTGTGGCACCTTGATAACAAAGGATTTTTTAGCAGTTGTAGGTACAATTTCAGACCAATTTAACATCTCAGCAGACAAGTTTTGCCAATTTAACATCTTAGTGAATGAAGGTAGCAGGATCCTTACCATGAAGGGTGTTGTGGATGCTTGAGGTGGCACTTTGATCACAAAAGGAGGCCTCTTGCTTGTGGATGCTGAGGGAATCCTTGCCTTGCTAGGAGACACTTAGATCACAAAAGGTTGCTACATAGGTTTAGACTTGCCTCCTATGCTGATGAAGTTAATGATGTAGGGTCATCTTCTCTGTTGGATTGGCTCATTGCGTTGAGCACAAGTTGGTCCATTTCTATCATTCTTTGCAAGTTGTCTTGCAAAGCCTAATAGTTGTTCGTGCTATGACCGAACATTTGGTGGTAGTGACAAAATTAGTCTAGTCAAAAGTCCTTTGGGACCAGGGGATCATTTGGTACTATTAAGGTGGGATTCCTCAGTAGTTCATAGTACCTATCATGTTTTTGAGGAGCAATCTCCAATACGTGTTGTATTGGATTTTCCTAGTTTTCAAAAGTTGCCCTAGTAGCTCGAAGGGTTCCATTAGTAGTGGGGTATACCTTGAGTGATCCTTGCACTCAATGTTGGGCCTCAAAGTGGCCTACATTATGGCCGGTTGCTTTGGCGATTGTGGCTATAGTTGCCACTATTTTATTTTACTTACATGCATGTTGGTTTCTATATGCCATGTAGGTTGGGTCATTGCTTGCTTGTGCTACCTCCTCTATGCCTTTTGTTTGGGCAAAGGCTTGGTTGAGAGACTTCAAGCCTAGGTGGTACAATTTTGACTTAATAAAGTCATTGACTGCACCCTTGAAAATGGCCAAGAGGTGAGTCTCTATGATTGGCTCATGCATTTCATTCAACGTAGTGTTCAAATGTTGGATAAACTTGGGCATGAGCTCTAGGGATACCTACTTGACCTACATAAGCTAGTCAAGGGTTGCTTCAAGTTTTAGGTTGTACCTGAAGAATCTCACAAACTAGCTTAGGAGGTCCTCAAAGAAGGAGATTAAGCCCCTAGGTAGAAAATAATACCAATCAAGGGCTTTACCAGTTAGGGACATGGGGAAGATATGCATGATTGCATGTGGCTAAGTTTGTAGCAACAGACACTTAAACCTGAACATGACCAAGTGTGCATTGGGGTTTTCCTCATCGTTGTACTTGGTGAGTTGAAGTAGTGGGACCCTAGTTGGGAGAGCTAGTGGTGGGACTAAAGGACTTATGGAATCATCCTGATAGATGTCCACCACCTTGATGGTTTCAAAGGAGGTAGATTTGAGTTGGTTGATCTCCTCCATCAAACTTTGGATCAGCTAGAATGCCAAATCCAAGCTTGGGGATGTGCTAGCCAATTACATTGACTAGGCTTGTGTTGTTTGCACAATGAAGGGTTGGATTTTTGGTTGCATAGTATGCTAGTTTAACATCGTAGTAGACATGCATGGGTTGGTTGAGGGATGGGCACGGTGATCAAGGTGGGCCACATGCATGGGTTGAATTGACACTAAGGGAACCAATGAAATAGGCAATACATAAGATGCTTGAATTGTTTGGGGCTAGGAGGTGGCCCCTACATGAGCATAGGGTTGGATGGACACATTTGCTACCAAAATATGGAGTGATTATTGGAAGATAGTGTAAAGAGGGCTCTCACATTCAGAGCAAGCCTTAGACTTGTCTTCCTCCTCTTGTAAGGCTTCCTCGTAGTTAGTTTCCATGTCGTGCTCATTTGCACAGATAAGCTAGGACAATAACTGGTGATAGGACTCCATGAGTGGGATTATGTCAAATGAGGAAGGGTTGTACTCTCATCTATTTTGGTGGATTTGTTCAAAGTCTTGTTTATCCTCTATGTCAAGGCTATCCATGAGTAATCCTACTTGGATTTTGGCACAAAAAAAGTTATATTGTTCATGGCTAAGTGTGGCATGCTTTGGGTGGATTGTGAAGGTGTCAAGTGTGTTAGACACCAATGTGAAAGGTTGACCTAGATTCATGTTCATAGATCAAGGTGGAAGAGTTGCTGCTTGTAAAAAATGGCTAACTCTGAAACATGTAGAAAAATGTCTAAGTCTATCGATAGCAAAAAAAAGGCTAAGTATAAAAGCATAGAAAATTAACTAAGTGTAAAACTACAAAAATTTGGCTAAGTATGAAAATGCAAAAAAAAAATGCTAAGTATGAAAACATAGAAAAAAAGGCTAAGTATGAAAATGCAAAAAAAAATGCTAAGTATCAAAATGTAGAAAAAATGTTAAGTATGAAAATGGAAAAAAATGGTTAAGTCTACCAGTAGCAGAAAATGGCTAAGTATAGAAAATGCAAAAAAATGGCTAAGTATCAAAATGTCAAAAAAATGGCTAAGTGTGTGTAGTATCAAAAAACTGTAGACTACACACACTACTTCACACCAACTACGCTCTCCACTTACTACGCTCTCTATGCTCAAAGAGCAAAGACTTAGAAAAAAGTGGAGAACAATGTGATTTGGGTTGCTACGTAAGGTCTCAAGGAGATCGACAACAGGGACCAATCTACACCAACAGGGGTGCAGATAGCATGCAAAGACAACCACAATGGAGTGCAAAGAAGGAAACGACAAGGCTCTCCTTCTAGTATGAAAAACTATAGCAACTGAAAACATCGAAGGCTAGAACGATATACCAAGAGGTCTACAGTTGCATAGCCTTGACCCTGTGTCTATGCAAGGGCCTTGTTGGAGGCGGAGATAGGGTGCCCTGAATAGTCTTGTCGATCAAACAAAAACTTACAAAGTGCAAATGGTGTTAATGCAAACAATGCTAAGTTTCGAGTGGTGTCAACTGTGTTAATTGTTTGAATAGTGTTGAGCATAGTCGGTGTTAATGGTGTGAACAATGCCAAGCATAGTCACATTTTTTGGTAGAAAACAGGAGTGTCAACACGCATGGACCGTCGTCTAAGCATATTTGTAGGCCAAAATGTGAATGAAATGTGAAAAAATGTAAAGAAAATGCAAATAGGGGAAGAGAGAGAAATGAAATATCACCCTAAATGGGGTTGAGCATAGTTAACTCCAAAAGGTATTTAGAAGGTACGCTGTGTACAACAATCGCAGTGGAGTGCATAGTCACAGTCTCAGTGGTGTCAGGTCGTGAAGTTTGGTGCTCGCCATGGTGTCCGTGCCTGCCAGGTTGGCCACCGTGGTGTACCGTGGGCTATGGTGTTCAGCTAGGCTACAAGGGAGTTATGATGGGCTATGGTCTGCAACTCTAACTCTCTGGGTCGCTAGTGTGCCTTTGGGTCTCATTCGCCCAAATGCCAAATGCTAAACTTGAAAAATGCCAACCATATGAAATTTGCTCTCTCCTTGAAAATGCACAAGACAAGGGTATTTATAGGGTTAGGGTTGCAAAAAAATGCGAATCAACTGCCACGTGGCAAAGGGGTAGTTGGGACTACACTCAACCCCAACTATGCTCTAGAGCGTAGTCCCGACAATTAGAAAAAATATGTCAAAACTGCTGCTTTCATGCTAACTACACTCTAAAGCATAGTCCCAATAGTGGAGAGCATAGTCTCAACACTTAGAAAAGCTTTGTAGCTTGTGAGCTCATTCAAACAATTAGAAAAAATCTTGCAAAACTGTCTAGTGTGTGTTGACTACGCTAACTACACTCTAGAGCGTAGTCTCCATAGTGAAGAGTGTAGTCTCAACACTTCGAAAAATTTTGTAGCTTATGACCTTGTTCGGACACTTAGCCAAAATTGTAAAAAATTGGTCATTGAAGCTAACTACGCTCTATTGTAGTGGAGAGCGTGGTCCTAGCACTTAGAAAAATTTGCAGAAAGTATCATCGTTCTAACACTTAGACAACTTTGAAGTCAAAAAGCAGTAGCCCAAACTTTTGTGGTGTTTCAATGTTCATTAAGAATAATAATTCACCATTCTATTGCCATGAATACCAGAGACAAGTAAACATCTTTTTTTTTCAAGACCTTAGATTACATCTAGTATGATATATGATTGTTTCAAATAATGAAGTTATTTGAAGTTAATTCTCAATGAAGAAGTTGAGGAGCAAGATTAAACCTTGTCATCCCAAAAAAGGCCATCCAATCGTATAGTCATTATGGAAGAATTACGACTCCATTTCTTGATCCCATGGGTTGATGCATATTAGGGAAATTTCTTAACCTACTTCTATTCTTTGGTTTCTTAAATTATATATCTAAATTAGAAAAGTAAAATATTTTAGGTAATATAAGTGGAAAAAATAATTTGAGCTACCTTCACTTGAATAACCAAAGATAATTTGCACTTCATATAACCCTAGTTAGGACTAGTGATTGGTATTTGGTAGATCTTTAATTCACCTATTGTAATTACCTAGGAATTAAGGTAAATTGTTAATAAGATAATATTTATTTTTTTCAAAAATTCTTTTCATTTATTTCTATTTGTAAAATACACAAGAGAAATTTAAATTTGAACCTCACTCAAAAGAAGAAATCAAAGTATTGAAGTATTGGAGCATGGAAAAAGACCCTTAATATAGACTTATTCAAGAAAGAACAAAAGCTAAGTAGGGTATTTTGTCACATTGCCATTCCCAAAATGGAGTTGTTCCATAATGAAGATAATGTCTCTTTGTAATAAATGATATAACTATTGTAATAAGTCTCAAAAAAACATGTTATAATAATAGGAATATCTTTAGAGGTAACCTTTGGGGATTTGAGTAGAGGTATTTATACCTAAGAATTTATTGTTATGCTAACATGAAGTTGCAAAGCCTAATAGAAATGACTAATGAGTGCTACATGAAGTAGGATAATAAGGTGATTTGTCATTCCTTTTGGATGGGTATAGGTCTAACCATGATGGAAATTCTAGATTACCTCTAGGAGATAAATGTTGAAGGAAGAGAACCCTAAACAACCCTTAAAACATGACCTAGATATATTATTTCTACAATAAGAAAGTTTCCTCTTTTATTTCCTTCTAAATTTTCCCATTACATTCATTATACATTATGTTGAATGTTATGTATATTTGATATATGTCATGGCATCTAGGAATGCAATGTCATAGGTTAATTTATCAATAATAAGCTTCAAAAATAAAAAAGAAAGCTCTAAATGAAATGATCTATGATAACAACAAGAAAATCCAAGTCAAATTAGAGGAAATCTACACAATTTTGAGCCTAAGAGAATATTTATATTAGAGTAAGGATCAAGCCTAAGATATCCTCTTTTAAAATAGAGCTCAAATAAAGATAGCCACATCTATAAAAGATTTTTTAGAATTTGGTTTTACATATCTTAGACTACTCTAATTATACAATGATTATTTAGATTATGAGAAAACTTAACTTCTTAGTTAAACAACTTATTTTTATACATCTTTCATAATCAGATTGTCCACATTCTATAGTCATTCTTGGTATTTTACAATCTTGTTATGAATCCCTACCCCATAACATTTTCTTCTTCTTTCTTTTCCTCTTATTTGGCTACATCCTTACAATGCCTCCCTTTGCCTATTACTCATGATAGGTCTTGTGGGAATTTTTCTAGTTGGTTAGTCTTGTGCGAAATAAACCCTTCTTAGACTCCTTTAGTGATCCATAACTTGGCATATGATGGACTACTATATCAATCATATCATGTCCCTTTTCGTAGACATCTTTTTCATTCCATAGTAACTTTTTAGATGGTCTTCTCTTCCTCTTAGGAAACTAGACTAGATTACGAATGGCTCACATTGGATCCTCTTGTTCTATTTAGGAAACTAGATTTAAACTTCACTTCTTTCTCTTAAAAATAACTTGATAATATATTAGTTTCTTAGATTATCATTACAAATTTATGGATCATAATGACTATTCTATTTGATTATATTTTTTAGTATTGACTACTTTCTTACTTTGGATATTTATGTTTGATTTCATGTGGTTTTAATTCTGAATATCTTCTATACAGTGCTACGTCCAATATATTTTCTTATGATTCATTGTTACTTCCATATACTGTCTTCTCAATCTTCAAATTATTTTTTACCACCTCTTTTGTTCTTCATGTCACTTCTTTGTAACTAATTAACAACTGCTTATGTTGCATGGATAACGTTGTAATGGTTTGCATAATAAGACACATCCTTTTGTTACAACTTATTTATAAGTGATTACGAAAAATCTTGGATAGTTACAAAATTGATGATTATACATTGTGTATGATGTGTACAAAACATATGCTTTTGAAAGATGAGGTTTATTATGAGTCATGATGTAGAAAGGAATAACAAACTGAGTGATTATATGATCCAAAATAAAACAAGTATACTTAGAAGTTGTAGTTATTAAAGGAATAGCTTCAACCCACTTAGTAAAATATTTAGTAGCTATTAAAATAAACTGATGATTGGAAGAAGATAAAGAATTAATAGAACCTGTGAGATCTAGCCCCCATTTCTGGAATGACCATACAATTTTAAACATCCGAAGCTCTTGAGATGACACATAAATAAGTGGAGCATGACATTGACATGTATCACAAATCTTAACTATCATATGCATGTTCTTAGACATTGTAGGTCACCAATAACCTAACGAAATGATCTAAGCTACTAGAAACTATGAACCGAAATGACCTCCACATACGTTAGAATGAACCTGTTGTAACACATTTTACACTTCATTATGACTTAGACAATATAGAAGAACATCTAATCCAAAGATGTAACATAAAACACTAGGATTGCCAATACAAAAACGTTTAGAATGTTTATGGAGAACATCCTTTCATGAATAAGATAAGTGTTTAGGAGTTTCTCCAATTTGCAAGTATTATACAATATCACAACATTTTTCATCTTCTTCTAAGTTAAGTAAGCTAACACGTTATGTATTCATGAGTGTGACAATTGTATCTTATGTTGAATGAGATAAATGGCCCTTGAGAAAAATAGGATTGGCAAGAAGAGCAAAAGTAGCTAGCACATCAAGAAGCATGTTTATGAGTAGTGGATGTGCATGAGTAACCATTCATCAAATTAAAAAATTGAATTTTTTACTAAGTCTAAATAAGATTAAAGGTATTCCTCTTTGTAATCATATTCATTATCTTCATAGTATACAACTAATTGGAAATTACCATGCATGTAAAGTATTTTGGTTCCAAGTTGAAAGGTTAAGAGAAAACCTTGATTAAGACCTTAGTATTCTATGATGTTATTAGTTCATGAAAATTAAATTTACAAGTTTGATAAATTATATTCATACCTTCGTAGTTTAGAATATGAGCTAGGCTTGAACCTTGGCTATGTGCACATCATCAAAATATAAGTGTAAATCAAAAGCCTCATGTTTTAATGTTATAGTTAGAGAAGGAATTATCTCTTCCTTGGTTCCCCATGAGGAGGTTGAATGGTTACTATAGATTGTTTAGAAAGTGGGGTTGAAGTAAGCAAATCCATGATGGCTTATCCCTTAATTAAATTTTGGATAAGGTAGGATAAGTCAAATTTAATTAAGAGGATCTTTCATTTTGATATGTGGTTGTTATCATATGGTTTGATAGCAGTAGATCATAAAACATTGTCTTAATGAATGATGTAAATCTTTGCTCCTAATAGGTAGTGTCTCCATTTCTTGAGTGCAAAGAAAAGGCCTAAGTAAGATTTTTTTTTTCATATCCATGCAACATATTTCACAATCAAAAAAGTGATGAGAGATGCATAAATAAAGAGATTAACATCATCTTCTCATCATTGGCAAAGCATGACTACAATAGAGTGATTAGACTTAGAAAGATAGAGATAGAAAGGGAGATTAAATTGAAGAAGATGAAGGATGGGAAGATTGATAAGGGCATGCTTGATTACATTGAAAGCCTTTTAACACTTCAATTCCTAGCTAAAAGTTGTAGATTTCTTGAGAAGGTGAGAAAGGGGATGAAATTAATTAATTAGATTGCATATAAAATGACAGATGGATTAGAGTCTACCTTGGAGAATATGCATGTCTTTAAGACACTTAGGTAATGAGAAATTCATGATTACATTGACTTTTTCAAGATCTACCATTATGTCATTAGCTAAAAGTAGAAATCCTAACATCTTACCTATTTCCACGTAAAAAATGTACTCCTTGATGTTCAAGCAGAGGTTATACTTGTTGCAACAAGCCAAAACTAGGTCTAAGTTGATGGGATGATCAATTATGATGATAGACTTGACTATTAGATCATCTACATAATCATTTATGATTTTAAATATCATGTCACTAAAGATGAAGGTTGTGATCCATTTATATGTTACTCTAACATTTTTAACCTTGAAAGTCATTTTTTGTCATAAAAGATTCCCCATGGGGTCATGAACATCTTGAAGTGTTTATGCTTGGGATTAATTTGAATTTGGTTGTAGCTTGAAAAACTATCCATAAAACTAATTATATTATGATCTTTCATTATGTCTATAAGTTGATCGATATTAGGTAGAGAAAAATCATCTTTCAATGTCACTTTGTTAAGGCCATGAAAAATAATGCATATTCTAATAGCTCTATGTTTCTTAGGAAGAACAACCATGTTGGATATCTAATCAAAGTAATCTATAGCATGTATAAATTTGACATTGTAGACTTTGGTGATCTTATCTTTTATGGCTAAGGCTAGACCAAGTTTGATTTTTTGGAATTTTTACTTAACAAGTTTGGAACCTTTCTTAAGTATGATGTTGTTTTGGATGAAAATGATATCTAAACCAAGCATGTCATCATATCCCGATGCAAATATGATATAATTTTTTCTAAGGGTTTCTAGAATGGATTTCTTAATATCATCATGATTGCCCCTAGCTATAAGGTCTTTTCTTCATTTTTGTGATTTTTTATAGTGAGCCCTAGTAATAGATCATTAGTAAAATCAAGTTTGAAATTAAGAAGGAAACGTTAGTTTGAGGGATCAAGTCCTCTTAGATGATATTGAGGATCAAGATGATAAAATCTAAGGGATCAAGAAATGAAAAATCAATCAAATCCTCATTAAAATGCTAAGAGATTTGACCAGGGGGCCTATCTAAGGTGAGTGGTTCATGTAGATGATAGAGTAACTTGGGATTCATGGCCTATAAAGCATGAGAGATGATGAGATGTGATTTGATGGGCCCTAACGTTGGATACACGATGTTGGAGTCCCAACGTCATGTACCTAACATTAGGATTAATAAGTGACATCGGATACCCGACATCACCTCATTTGGACCTCACCTATAAATACTGCACTTGGGCTTTCGAATGAGACAATTTTGGCTTAGAGTTTTAGCTCACATCTTAGAAATAGTTATTTTTTAGTTTCTTTCCTTTTAAGTATGTTATTCCTAGTGCATGCCCATAGTGTTATGTTTATAATCGTATGACACCTTTGTTTGAGTGTGACATACTTGGACACATTACATGACTGGCAATAAAGATCAAGATTACTTCCATCATTGTAACATCCACTTAGCTTAATATTGTTATTTTAATTATTTGATGCTTTTTATAGTTAAAAATTTCCATTTATTGTTGTTTACTGTTCTTGTTGTTAAGCGAAATGTGTACACATTAATCACAAGTGTTTAAGTGTAGATACTTGGTCGCCAGAGGTGTATCATTTGCCACAACCAGTGATGTACACTTGGTAAACCCAAAAATAGCTCCATGAAGTCCAAGATGTGTATGAACAATTAAGAGCATATACCATCGCCATAAGCTAATTTAGACTTTATTTGTCATTATTCATTAGTTAATCAATTTATCTCTTTTTGTCACCAAGAGTAGCATAGAATTAGGAAACATCATACACCTCACTTTTGACTAAACCATACATAATAAAGCTACCACTAGTCCAAGTGGAAAGACAATGAACTGTGATCAAAGCATAACGATCTAGGTGCCACAACTAGTCCATCCACAAAATTTGACTGGATTGGGCATGAATGCTTGTAATTCGTATGGTTGAGTGTAGGGATACCTCGCTACTCATCATTGGCACCATTACCAAGGATGGTGCTAGTCATCTAGATTAGTTATATTATACAAGATCACTATAAAGGAATTAATTATATATCTTACAAAAGCTATTGATTCACACACACCATACACCATGAATAATGTCTCTCCCACACGCAAATGACAATGCACTATATAGTGAATACATTCATTAGAGAAATAGCATGATATATGATGAAGAAGATTGGAGTGATCAACCTTATGTAGGGGTTTCTTATGATTATGACCACCCTAACAACACTCAAAGACTACATCCACCTAAGGCAAGCAATCTTAGATGAGATGATGTAGGTCCTGAACTAGGGGAGGCCTCAAGGCCTAAGACCTCCTCAAAACCTAGAAACAATAAACCAAGGGACTTCATGGAAATTCTTTCAATTCCTCATCTTCCTCTTCCCCCTCAACATCTAATTTTGACAAAGATGAATGTAGGTATATAGATAGAGCTCCATTAAAGGGTTGAACTAAAAATCAAAATTGAACCCACAAGAAGAGTCAAAGAGAACACCATGAACATAGGAACTTCCCTCACAAGCTATTTGATGATGATGAGCCCTTATTGGCCACTAAGAGCCTAATGGATATCATAGAGGTAGTTAGGATATCTTACAAGCATTGCAAGCAAAGTCATTTACCTAAACTAGATATGAATAATCTTCCTAAGTTTGCAGGAGGCTATTATTTAGATCCACAACATCATTTACAAGACTTCCATGATGCCTATGATAACTATAACATTGAAAGTGGATGGCAAAATCTTAAGCTCTTTCCTAGGACACTAATTGATAGAGCCAAAGTATGGTATCAATCACTGTGACTAAATTCCATTTGACAATGGTCTACAATGTTAGAACTTTTTAACGAGAGATACCAAAATTATAAAAGGGTGTCCAATTTAAGGAGACAAATTCAAGAATGGAAACAAGATCAACATGAACCCTTGGACATGGCCTTAGATAGATATTGTGCCTTACTGAAGTAATGTCCAAGTCATGGTTTCTCTAAGGAGGAGCAACTGTTCCACATCATAGATGGGCTTCGCAATGAGACAAGGGCGACCCTTGTTTGGCATTATCATTAATGATTTTTCATTATAAGTCTAAGGTTTTTAATATCCTTACCCTTAAAATACCTTTTGGATGATAGCAAATTTTAACAAATTGGCACCAAGTTTGCATGCACACACAACCCACGACTAAGTTGAACACTCTAGGGTTAGATAGTTTCAAATGGGGCAAAAATTGAAGTGTTAGAGAGCTAGATATCGCAATTTGAAGATGGAGGCATAGAGCTCTAAGTTGCAAGAAAAAAGTCCAACAACTCCCCTAGCAACAATTGAGAGAAATGAAGTTCACATTGTGTGGAAGTCAACTATATATATATATTTTTCAAACTTGATGTTGAGGACATGATGTCAGGTTGGACCCAATGTCAAAGTCCAAAAATTTCAAGTTTTATGGAGCTAAAGGGTATGCAAACTAAAGCCCTGGGTTGGATTAGAAGGCGGAAAGCTAAATTTTGTAGTTTGGGTAAGTGGAAAAATGCATTGGAGGTACTGAAAGTAGGATAAGGTGAAGTCATCAATGGTAAAAGTATAGGAATGAGAAAGAAAAAGGATGTTGAAAGCATGATTGTGGGTCAGATTATGTTCATGATAAAAGAAGCATGGAAGGTGAAAAATGATGTGGTTCAGGTGAGCAAGTACAAGTCATAAGAGTTACACAAGTGGATCCTCCCCAAAGCAAGCTCTAGCCTATGATGCCCTTGCGTAACCACATCTAAAATGTCTGTAGGCACTAGAGGAGTTGAATGTAATGCATAAATGTGAAACAAAACACACATGTTAAAACCACCAAATTGAAATAATTACTCTATGTTACACAAAACCACAAGTTATGAACATTCAAACAATGAGATGGAATGGACTAAAGAAGGGAGCATAGAAATCGAGACATGAGGTGTTGTACCATGGTCATAATGAAACTTTGTATGTTGTTAATGGTTAAATAACCATGTGTCCTTTCCAAGATTCAAATCAAGTCCATACCATAATCAGTGACACTGCATTGTTTCATCCCCTCAACAAACAACCATAAGACTATCAAAGTAGCAAGGAGCAACATCACTTGGCATGTTGTCCAAGGGAGGAGCATTATTATGGCACACTCATATATATATATATATTGCATTTGAGAAGTTGCCAACCTTTAGGCACGGATATATGTCTTTCCAATGGGATCCATAGAAGTTTATTCAATGGCAGCTAAAATTGCTCTTACTTCCATTTTTCGTTAGATCTACAAGGATATGGTTACAACCTCATCAACATGATAGAACAGACAAAAGTGGCCAAAGAGAATCTACAAATCCCCTTAGTGTCACACCCATTACATTCTGTCTTGGTTCTGCGCTCTTCCATCTAGACACAATGGTTAGGAAGTATTTAGAGTTTGGATGATGAAAAAGATTACCATTATGACCAGAGCAAGAACCTCTTATTAATGGAATGGGTGAATGGATGTCATAGTCTTAATTTCTGAATAATTAGTCCCTTATGACTCAACAACATAGAGAAAAAAAAACCTTACCTCAATGGGTAACATGATTAATAGTGAGATTACATACAAGGAAAAAAAAAACAACTAAAAAATGTAGAAAAAGTAGAAAGAATAGGAAAATAATAAAAAATTGTAAAAAAAAAGATAAAAAGCACTTAAAAATCCTGAAGATTAGAATGGGGGGTAACCCCCATGACTAAACATTTGGTCATGGCTAGGATTAATAAGTGGATGAAAAGGATCGATACATGTATGAAATGTTGGGAACCATTCATGCCCCAACCACTGGGTGTTTATTGGTGGTGTGGTGGCTGGGTAGAAAAATTGTGAATCACACACCTAATTATTATATGTAGGGTGAGTCAAGATATGAGGTGTGTTAATATTATGGATGACTAACCCATAGTTATACCCTTAAGCATGAGATGGTATGCATGGATTCATTTGTCTCCCCATGTTTGTAGATTCATTGGTTGGATGTGGGATTGGAGTACAAACAGATTGTGGCCTTTGTGTATGGTTGGAGGACATTGGTTTAGATGAGGAAGATGGCATGCTAGTTGGGCCTTGTGCTAGCTCAGATGATGTGGTGGGTCCATGTGTGGTTTGCTTCAGCTCACAACTTTTCCTCCAAAAGGGATGTTTCTAGCATTGTAGTTGGGACCCACTAGTTTTAGCATGTCTATGCACATTCGCAACATAAGTGGCACACATTTGTTGATATTGGGATGTTGAACCTCCTTGAGTTACTGGTGGTGGCATATAAGGAGGTGGATTATGAGAATATCAAGGGTGAGTTGAGTGGTAGGAAGTGCAAAGTGGTGATCCTTCAAGGGATGTCATGTATTGATGGTACTTGGGAGAGTGATAGTGGTGATTTGAAGTGGAGGGTGCTGAATTGATTTGAGAAACAAGATGTTGAACATAATATCCATGAGGTTTCAGTAGGTGTGGTTAATTTGGTGATGGCCTTCCCATGACTATGGTTGTTGCCATTATTATTGATGACCATGTTGAGGATAGTAATAAGTCCCCCTAGCATGGTATGATCAGTTGTGGAACTATCCAAAATTACCATGTGGAAGAGGAAGTCTCCCAAGCATGTGCTTTTGCACAAACTTCAGATTTAAGGCACCTGCCCAATACTCCTATAGATGCAACAATACAGGCATTGGCCCTTTGAATGGTCATATATGCATAGGTCACATCCATCATCTTCGTCTGTGGTGGAGTCTTTAGCCTCACTTTCGTCAGCCTCATTTTTTGTTTGTCAAAAAGTGTTCTTGACTGTTTATTGATTTTGTGTCCTCTATTTATTGTGTTTGCCAAGCATGTGTTGCATAATCTTCTTTGTGACCATCTCAACAAGAGTTATGACATTGTCATTTACCCATTTGGACATCCTATTAAACTTTGGTTCTAATTCATCCAGAGACTCCTTTATCAGCAAAGTTTGTTGTGGGATCACCTTAACAAAGGTAGTTTCATTTCCCTTACTATAAATTTGGACCTCCTTTGATTGAAGAGTTGGGTCCCATTGATGTTTTTCAAAATTCTCCCATTTACACATTTCTTCTTCTTCTTTTGCCATATACTCTATTATCTCTTTGATCTAATGGGCTTGAAGCTCATATAGTTGCCCTGGGGCATACATCCCAGTTTTTCTAATCCTTAGGCCTAAAACCATTATTTTAAGCGACATATAATGAAAAAGAAACCATTTGGGATGGGTCATAGAAGAGATAGACACTTTTTAGGGGATTTCTCTTAAAATTTTCCTAACCCTACAATCATATGCATTATGAGCTTAATGAACTAAGGTTCTAAGTAAGATATGAATTGATTAAGGATAATAAACATAACCTTGGTAACGCTTGGTTTTTTGTTTAATTATAGATGGCCCCAAAAAGAGTTGCTCAAGGTGAACCCTCGTAGAGAGCCACTAAGCATCCATGTGGTGGTCGTGCCTAGTAAGGAGAATAAGCAGAATAGGCTAAATAGGAGGCCCAATCTTTCAATATTGATTAACAAGCCCCTACTACCAGGCAATCAGCCCAAGGTGAGGTAGTAGAAGTACTGGCTCTTGAACAGGGACAACGTCTCACGTTGCCTCTTAATTTCCTTGCTACCATCCTTAAAAAGTCCACATTGGCCTTGGTCATTGTGAAAATGAACTTTGGCCTATTCATGAAATTCACTTCTAAAGTGATGCGAATGCAACTCAAAGAATCCTCATTATGGCTGATGGGACGCGATATCGCATGGGCCATGATATCGCATCCGCTACGATATCGCATCCCCCGCGATATCGCGTACGCGATATCACGGTCCACCGCTATATCTATAAATAAGAGGTGGCTCTCCCTTGTTTCATAATCCTAGGCTAGAAGTAGGGAAACTCTAGCAGATTAATCAGTCCAGAGATAGAATATTTTCCATGTGCCTACAATAGGAGTCCTAAAGTGAAAGGATCTTTATTCGAGCAACATTGTACCTGAACACAAGTTGTGTACGGCAATAAAGACGAGCTTCTTGGATAAACCTTGCAGTGCATGGAATAGGATTTTATTACCTGTTATTTATTGTTTTCTCCTAGTAATGTGGAATGAGTACGACTTGATTACAAGCATTTAAGGATGTGTATAGATAATCAAGGAACGGATGCTCATCTCGATTAGATTCTCTCAACCCTTTCCTCCAAGATAAGTGCCTCAGTACAACCACTTCGAGCATGTGCGTTACGCGTGGTGATCCTAGCAACAATTAGCGTTTGGTAGCCATAGTTGCATTGGTTCAGGGTGTGTACGGTAAATGGGAATGGATGCTGACGCTAGGTAATTTAGACTTAGTTCATTAGTTAGAATTAGTAATTAGTTTCTCAACCCTTCACCTCGTTAGCATAGGAGACATAAAACATAAAAGACTATAAAAATCATATACCTCAAACTTGCTTAACCATACACCATGACAACTACAAGTAAGTCTAGGAAGACAACAAATAATTAACCCTAAGTGTTCCAAGAGGTGTGTAGGCACTTAGTTTGCTGAGTTCGACCGGATCGTGCATGATACACTCATATTCGTATGGTTGAGTGTAGGGGTATCTCGCCACTCATCATTGGCATCGTTGCCAGGGACTAAGTGTTTGTGCGTAGAATAGAACATAAAGGATATCACTCAAATTGTTGGGAGCCTAAACGAACCTTCAAGTTAATTAACAGAAAAATTTTATAACGGTGCAATAGCACACCAATAAAAATGTCTTATTCTCACAAAAGTAATTCGCCACCTAGGACTAATACTAGAGACAGTCGGCAACATAAAACACATAACCAAAATCAGCCAAGTCCTAAAAAAATACAAGATAATCTATACTCATCCCGATGAGTATATCCCAAACTTTACCTTTATCCTTCATCAAGACGAATAGCTACGATGGAGAGATCTGCAAGGTAATATCGTGTTACCCCCAGATCGATCAGTCCCTAGCATGCTCTTCCGTGCCTTGGCACAGATTAGCATGACAGAATTATTTGCTGAATATGTTGCAGAAGACTTTGATATAAGGGATTATCATCCACAGAAGCACAACGTATGAGGGACTCAAGGCAGGAGAGTCAACATACACTTTTGAAGGGCAAAGGTCCACATGTCCTTAGCGAAATAGGAGATGAGGAAACCCTTATAACGAGTTCTTTAGCAAACAATGTTCCCCCTCCTAACGATGGTGAGGAGGTTAGGCATCAGAACCTACAATCAACAATACATAACCCTGGTTCTGATCCCCGTGAACATCAACTATTCACAGAAGGAACAACCACTCATGCTAAGGATGGGCACTTAGATCATTATAACGATTGGGGCCGAAGCAATAGAAGAGAAGGCAAGAAACATTGCCATGGTGATGGTTCCCCTTCTTTTTCCCCTTCATCTCATCACTCACCCTCTCCTTCCACATCTGGGTGTAGCCACCATGAACATAAAGGTGAGGATAAAGGTAAGAAAGACGAGATACCTCGACAAGAAAGTCGAGAGAGAGGACAAGGGCAAGAATGTAGGGAGAGTAGGGAACCACGCAGACATCACAGGCGTCATGAAAGAGATCATCATGATGAGCCCCTACTCGCAACCCGAAGTATGCTTGACATAATGGAGGCTGTTAGAATTCCAACAAGGCACCAAAAGGACAGTTGGATCAAGCGTTTGGACATGAACAATATCCCACGTTTTGAAGGGGGATATAACGCTGATCCACAACATCATTTACAGGCATTCCATAATTCCTGTGCCTTGCAAAATATAGATAATGAGTGGCAAAAACTTAAGTTGTTCCCAAGGATACTCACTAAAGAAGTAGAGAGTTGGTACCGGTCCTTAGAACCAAAAACCATCAGGAGGTGGAGTATGATGCTAAAACTCTTCAACAATAAATATCAGACGTACTCCAGAGTGTCCAATTTGCGTAAGCAGATCCAAGGCTGGAAACAAGGTACTTATGAACCCTTGGATGCTGCCATGGCCCGCTACTACACATTGTTACATCGTTTCCTAGGCCATGAATACGCTCAGCAGGATCAACTTCGCCACATCGTGGATGGGCTCAAGCATGAAACGAGAAGACCTTGGGACTTATGCCCAAAGGAAACTATCACAACTTAGAGCCCATGAAGTACATAGATTGTTGGAATAAGTAGCACAAGAAGAAGGTGAGCTACGCAAGAGGGAAAGTGCGGAAGAATACAACCGTGATCCCTCCCTTCGAAAGAAGAAAGTGAAATTTTGTGATGAGGAGGATGAGTCACCACTTGAAGAGTTGGTGAGCCGAAAAACCTTGCCGATCCAAAAACTAACAACCATGGTATCGGCTAAGGTAGATCAGTTGTGGGATTCCTTAGACTCTAGACTTGAAAGTGTCTTGAAAATCGTAGAAGAGTCTAAGGATGAACGAAGTAGTAACAAAGGTAAGATAAAGCAGAGAAATTTAAGCCCTGCACATAACAAGGGTAAGGGGAAATTTTCTATCTCTGATGAGGCTGTGGACTCTGACATAGATGATGATGGTGGATGTGAGATCTACCAATATGACCATCCTAAGGGATGTTGTCCAGTTATCTCACATCTATAGGAGTCTGGGGTATATGTGCTAAATCCAAGACTCAACCAACAACAAACACCCCGAAGGTTACCTTATCCTCAAGGTAACCCAAGGCAGTTCCACCAACCACTAACGTATTATCCAAGTGGAACTCCACCACAGCCCATCGGACAACATCAGCAGTGGCAATACCCACAATCATGGGGGATGCCACCGCCGACACAACAAAACCCTTACCAGCAGCCCGATCCATATGGTTATTATGTGTAGCAGTCGGTTTCTCTAGGTGACTCTATGGATCACACTACTCCCCAACGTCACTACTAAGTTCAAGAGTACTTTAGGAGGACTCCTTCTCCTTCGGGAGACATCTCACACTCATCCCATCCTCTAACTCCATCTGCACCTCTTCCACCTATAGTTCCCATACAACCTACTCCAACAATGCAAGGGGAACTCCCTACTCAACCGCAGCAATGTAACGTTGCGAGAGTTGTAAATATTCAACCTGGTGCTGGTTCTGACAACTGTAAAAAGAGAAGGCCTTTCTTCAAAACCAAAATCCCAGACAAACTCTCTCAACAACAAGCGGTTGAGTCGATGTACATGCCTCCAGCATCTAACACTTTGGAGCACCCTTTAGTCCAACAACAAAGTACGCATACGATTATGTTAACGCATATCGTAATCGACTAGATCAAGGTAGGCCACCTTCCCAGGAAACTATCTGACCCTGGGAGCCCCTTAATCTATCTACAAATCATCAGGAACAAACCACATGAAGCTCTTCTTGACTCAAGTTCTAGAGTCAATTTAATATCACGAGAGATGTATCAAGCCTGGAACCTACCCCAACTTAAGAAGAGCAACATCCAACTGGAGCTGGCTGACCAATCCATCACTATTCCCTTGGGATTGATGGAGGACATCATTACCACTGTGTGTGGGTGGTCATACCTAGCCAATTTCCTGGTGATTGAAGTTAACAACAATGAAGGGGGCTTCCCAATTATAATGGGAAGGCCATGGCTAAGTATAGTAGATGCGTACTTAGGGATCCGTGATCTTTCCTTGCAAATATCTAAGATAAATATATATGGAAAGATCGAGAAGAAGAAAGTTTCGTGCATCACATACAGTGACTCAGAGGGTGATGACATGGAAGAATGTTCAACACTTCTTTCATGTGATCGGTGTGCCCAAGAAATACAAATTCAGAGGTGCCTGTATGTAGCAACCACACCAGTAGTAGACACCCCATGGTTGACAGCTACTAGGAAGAGCAAACCAATATGCATGGAACGAACTAAGGAAACTCATGCTAAAAATGAAGGCATAGACACATTGGAATATGAGCGTCGCCAACTTCCACCCCTCAACCTAAAAACATCAATAGGGAGAAGTTGGGCACTATTACAAAATTCAAACAGATGCTCATTATTTCGGATCTCTCCCTTTCCATTCAGTCATGGGGGAGATGGCCACCTATGCTAACTATTGGAGGCCCTCAGTTCTTTTTAGTTTTTTTTTACATGTTTTTGTTTTACAAGTTTTTGTTTAACACATTTTTGTTTTACACATTTTTGTCTTACACATTTTTGTTTTACATGTTTTTGTTTTTTAAATTTCTTTAACTTTTCTTGTTTTTATTTTACAACATCGTTATACTTTTCCATTTTGTGTGTGTGTGTCATCCACCATGTAAGTTCATCATGTAATAAGTGTTCTTCTCGATGGTATGAACTATTTTCTCATTGATTACTAATGTTTGGTTTTTACCTTTAAGTTACGATGTTGACACTAAGGTATGTTCTTTTGATATGGTAGGCAATGAGTCCACTTCATCCATTCATCCACAAAGACTATGGTCTCTCTTGGCTTGGAAATGTACAGTCTTCTTTCTAATAAGAACTTTAACGAATCGGTGACTGGGTATTTCTCAAACTAATGAAGGACTCAAGGATTGAAAAGGGTGTGACTTCAAGGGAAATTGATGCATTTGTGTTGGCCGTTCTCTTGGGTGCTTGGATGTTTTCTTCTTGAGTTTTCTTACCATTCCGATGTTACCCAATTATCAGAATCTAAGACAATAAAAATAAGAATTCTTTGCATGGTGTGTTTCTCACGCATAAAAACACAAAACACAAAAAGAAACACACAAAGAAAGTGAGAATTCAAAGCACACCCCTTAGACAAAATAAACTTGGGCTACAAGCACTAGTTATGGAACCAAAAGTGTTCCCTCTAACTAAGGCCCTTCTCGCTTCCCATTCTCTCTTCAAGTGTTTCGTCGAAATGGTGGTGGCTCTTAGAGGAGGCATTCTTGGTATTCAAGTGGATGGTTTGGCTAAGTGCATTGATGCGAAGTCACTAGATGTGGTTGGTTTGAGGCTGGAATTAGAATGAGATCTGCCAAGTCACATTAATCATGAAATCCACAAGGGGTTGTACACCACCTTGTTCTTGGGATTCCATTCCATTCTCTTCTCTCCACCCTTCTCTCCATTGTTCACCTCATTTCCGATTGTATCATTAGTGTATATTTTGGTAGATGCATTGTTTTCTTTTTGGTAAATTCTTACGGTTAAGACTTTAACTCTTGCTCCAACGGACATTCCCAGAGCCTATGGACTCTTTGAATATGGGTTTGTCAGGGCACTAAAGGCATGAGCCTACTTTGGGGATGACCCACTGACATTCCTATTTGGTGCACCAGTTAAATTCTTTCCCTTAACATTTTGCAATTAATTTTATTTTTCTCATTTCCATCTTGACATTCATTTCATCGATGTCTTAGTTGTCTCTTTTTCTCCATTTTCTTGTTCTTATTCTTTGTCCATTCTTTCACTACCAGAGGTTCACGATTAGTCATGGGGGTATGGGGCCCAATTTTTTTGATTTTCTCCTAACCCCTACACCTTCAGTAGTTATCATTTATATAACCCCAGACCTATATCAGCCATACCACAACCCAGCCAATGGACTTACACAGAAGCAAGGTATTACCACATTGAAATTCATCTACCCTTGCTAATACAAGTTTGTGTTGTGTGTGCAGATGATGATCATGCAATAACGGACCGGATCTAGAAGGGACGCTTGGAATGGAGTAGTGCTAGAAGCAACTATGCAAGGAGCAAGATCAATGATGTGCTTATGGATGGACAACGAAAGACATAATTTTGGCGTTGGCAGCAGTAAAAATTCTTTCTATCTCTCTCTCTTTCTTAGCTGCCAAATGTGGCCTGATGTCAATGTAATAAGGTGTTCACCCTTATTGTCATGAACACCAGTTTTTTGTGTTTGTAATGATGACCCATTCACATGTCATCCCATTAGTTCCATTGAGTCAATAATCCCATACCTTCCTGATATTATTGTAATGAACTTGAGGACGAGTTTTCATTTAGTCATGGGGGTATGATGGGACACGATATCACATGGGCCGCGATATTGCGTCTTCCCTTATGATATCGCGTACGTGATATCACGGTCCACCGTCATATCTATAAATAAGAGGTGGCTCTCCCTTGTTTCATAATCCTAGGCTAAAAGTAGGGAAACTCTGGTAGATTGATCACTCCAGAGATAGAATATTTTCCATGTGCCCGCAGTAGGAGTCGTAAAGTGAACGGATCTTTATTCGAGCAACATTGTACCTGAACACAAGTTGTGTACAGAAATAAAGATGAGCTTCTTGGATAAACCTTGCAATGCATGGAATAGGATTTTATTACCTGTTATTTATTACATGTTATTTATTGTTTTCTCCTAGTAACACAGAATGAGTACGACTTGATTACGAGCATTTAAGGATGTGTACGGATAATCAAAGAACGGATGCTCCTCGCAATTAGATTCTCTCAACCCTTTCCTCCAAGATAAGTGCCTTAGTACAACCACTTCGAGTATGTGCGTTACGCGTGGTGATCCTAGCAACGATTAGCATTTGGTAGCCATGGTTGCATCGGTTCAGGGTGTGTACGGTAAGTGGGAACGGATGCTGACGCTAGGTAATTTAGACTTAGTTCATTAGTTAGAATTAGTAATTAGTTTCTCAACCCTTCACCTCGTTAGCATAGGAGACATAAAACATAAAAGACTATAAAAATCATATACCTTAGACTTGCTTAACCATACACCGTGACAACTACAAGTAAGTCTGGGAAGGCAACGAATAATTAACCCTAAGTGTTCCAAGAGGTGTGTAGGCACTTAGTCTATGGAGTTCAACCAAATTGTGCGTGCTACGCTCGTATTCGTATGGTTGTATGTAGGGGTATCTCGCCACTCATCAATGGCTAATCCTATCTAACAGTGGTGAATGGTACCTGGGGGAAGTCTATCAATTCTAACACAATAAGGATGAAGGTACCATTGGGAATATTTGTGGGGTGAATGTCTCTTACATAGTAAAAGCTATAACTACAACTCTCAATCTACCCAATGAACAAACCAAGGTTGCTCACCTATCTACCAAATTTGACCCCAAAATGAAGAGACTATGGCTAAAGTGGGTGTACGGCAAAGAAGATAAATCATATCATGAGCTAACCTTGGAAGAGAGAACCTACTTCAGGATCGGGACATAACACCTATTTCCCACCAAAGGGCTCAATCACATTTCCACTTATGTAGCTATGGGAAGTGCCATTTTAATGGGAAAAATTTTAGTTAACCTTCCTTAGTACTATATCATAGAAATCCAATGGTGGTTCAAAGAAACAAAGTCAGGGAGACCAACACTTCTGTTTCCCTATCTGATCAGAAAGTTGTTCAAGCACACGAGAATCTTAGAATATACCAATGATATCCTTTAGAAGGCTTAGCACACCTCTTTTGCAAAGATCCCCAAAACTACAACACCAAGAAAAGATTTTAGTGAGGAGAAAGAAGCTGAAAAGGAGGTAGAACCAATAATGAAAATGCAACAAGAACCTAAGTAGCACCTACAAGCACAAGCTCCGCCAATGCTACCACAAGATTATAGACCATCAATGAGCCACTTGTAGAGAATTGTTGAGATTGTCAACTAGGGGAGCAAGGATGAGGCTAATCTCTTCCAAGTTATGGATGATGATGTATAACCCACCATATCAACTAATCTAACAAGGGGGGAGATATCAATTCAGTTAAGAGGAGAGGGATCACAATGGTCACACCATATCTCTAGGAATGTTGCATCCTTTCAGGTCACTTTGGAGATTGGAGAAGAAGCCACAGTTGTGATGCTATAACATAAGGATGTAGCATGTGTAGCAGAGGTGATTACTGATCACATCAAGAAATCATTCAATGTTCCTATTATGCCTTTGACCAATCTAGCAGGGACTAAAGATGTACAAATGTTGGTTGGGATCTCAATGACTCCTATAGTGCATGAGGATGTACTTGATCATTTGTTGTAGACAAGTCAAGTGATGATCACTCTACTTGACATCCATAGCAATGTTAATGCGGCACAATTGGACCTCATCACTAGAAAAGGAAAGTTGATCATGGCTGAGGTCAAGGAAAAGCATGTAGAAGTTAAGATGTAAAGATTGCAAGAAGAGTTGGCTACCCTATGAGCTAAATGACGGGATCCTGCCCATTTCATTACACCAAACCAACTGGAGCAATTTTGGACAGAGGAGCTTACCAAGATGGAAAAGGAGAGAATAGCTTTTGAGGAAGAAAAGAAGATGGTGGTCTAGAACACCTTCATTGTAGATGCACAAACTCATGCACATAAGAAGGTATTGATCGTTATTCAAGAAGAAAATAAGTAGCTTGCTAAAGAGAATGCCCAATTAACCATAGTGAAAAAGCAAAAGAACATTTTGGAAGAGAGTGTCCACCAATTGAGGAAACAACTAGTGAGGATCAACTAGGATATGAGTCTATTGGCCTAAGAAAATAGAACCCTATCTATGGAGGAGGTACGTGCTATTTATCAAAAGATAGCAACTGAGATCAGCATGTGGCAGAATGAGGTCAAGAAACATGAGAAGTTAAAAGAACACTTCCAAGACCAAGTTGGCATGTACAAGGAAATTAATGAGAAGGAAATCAAGATGGTCAAGGCCCACATCAACTCCTTGATGACATAAAATTCTAAGTGGCAAGCCATTTTGGATAGTTGTGCCATGGTCCAATAAGCAAAAGTTAAAAATAAGGACTTGCAAATAAAAGATTTGAAAGAATACATGGTGTTGGCTAACCTCAGATATGCCAACCTTACCATGTTAACAATAGGTAATCTTAGAAGTGAGTTGGAGAAGTAAGTGGTGACCACCTACACACTATATGAGAAGGAGTTTGTGGATCAAAAGGATGTATTGTAAAAGTTACAAGTGGAAAACTTAAAATTAGAGGTGGTCAAAGCTAGCTACCCAGGATAGAAAGATGTAGCCTCAAACCTAGCTCAGAGATTGATAGACTATTAGGAACTAAGGGATAAAGCTAGGGCCTTTGAGGAGGAACGACGGCAGTTCGTGGCATGGTATGTCAAGGAAAATCAAATGTTTTTGTAATTGTCATGTCCTTGGGAGGTACCAATGCCAGCACACATCAGCATAGTAGCCTAGACAATGCATGACCCAAGGATGAAAGAAGAAAAATTATAGGCCTTGCTCAATCGTTACAAATTCTAGCAGCCTAATGACAAAGGAAAGCGACCAATGGAAGAGCCACCACCTCCCAACACTACATGAGCCTTCCAATCTTATCTTGTCTTGTAATAATGTGTCCCATTTTTATACTACACCACTGCAGCATGTGAAGAGTCAATTATTTTGTCCATTATTGGAGTCAATCAATAATCCCATACCTACCCAATATTTTGTAAAAGACTTGTTCCTCATCTTTGTTTAAATCGAGGACAAGTTTTCATTCAGTCATGGAGGTATGATAAGACATGATTTGATGGACCTCGACGTTGGATACGCAACATTAGAGTCTTGACATCGTGTACCTGATGTTGCCTTATCTGGACCTTGCTTATAAATACTACACTTGGGCTTCTGAATGAGACAATTTTGGCTTAGAGTTTTAGCTTACATCTTATAAATAGTTAGTTTTTAGTTTCTTTCCTTTTAAGTATATTATTCCTAGTGCATGCTTGCAGTGTGATGTTTGTAATTGTATGACACCTTTGTTCAAGTGTGATGTACTTGGACATGTTACATGACTAGCAATAAAGATCAAGATTACTTCCATCATTGTAGCATCCACTTAGCTTAATATTGTTGTTTTAATTATTTAATGTTTTCTGTAGTTAAAAATTTCCATTTATTGTTAGTTACTATTCTTGTTATTAAGTGAAATGTGTATGCCTTAATCACGGTTGTTTAAGTGTAGATACTTGGTCACTAGAGGTGTATCATTTGACACACCCAATGACATACACTTGGTAAACCCAAAAGTAGCTCCACGAAGTCCAAGACCTATATGGATGATTAAGAGAGAATACCATTACCATAGGCTAATTTAGACTTTATTTTTCATTATTCATTAGTTAATCAATTTATCTCTTTTCATCATCAGCAGTAGCATAGAATTAGGAAATATCATACGCCTCACTTTGGACTAAATCATACATAACAAAGCTACTGCTAGTCCAAGTGGGAAGACAATGAATTACAATTAAAGCATAACAATCTAGGTGCCACAACTAGTCCATCCACGGAATTTAACCAGATTGGGCATGAATGCTTGTAATTCGTATGGTTGAGCATAGGGATACCTCATCACTCATCAGATCTAGTGGGAACCTTTACACTCTTGATGGATTCAATAATGTCTAACTCAAAAATTTCTAAATCCATAAATTTGTAGGCCCTATATGACTAAGGAATGCGTGAATCAACTTCTTTAATTTTAGTTTTTGAGGATGTTTGACCAATGAGAGTAGGTTGAGATCCTAAACTAGTCTATTCCAATACATCTAATCCTGATATAGTTTGGATTTTAGGATCAACATGTTAGACAATTTCTCTATTCTTATAAGAAAAGTGTATATCTTGATGCAAGGGTGATGAAATAGCACGATGGTATGCTAACCAACATTATCCTAGAATAGCATTAATTTTAGATGAATCTCTAATGATAGCAAATACATCTTCATATGTAATCATACTCCTTATATAAAAAGGTAGTTCTATCACTCTTAGGATTTCTACTCTAATACCGCTAAATGAAACTAGAGAAGAATTGTAGTTAGAGTAGGTGACCTATTTTTGAGGTTGAGACACTCAATGACTACCCATGATATGACATTGGTTCCAGCTCCATCATCCACATGCATCAATGGTAGCAACATGTTGTCTTAGATCTATATGATGATGTAAATTGAAAGTTCGCACATGGCACTCATCATTGGATGTATTTTGATATTCTCCCCCTTAAGACTAAATTGTCAACTTCATAATGCATAGGATTGAATACCAATGAAGTCACATGAACATGTCTAAATGTACCATGATGGACTTCAGTAACTCCTCCAATACCAAACGACATTCCTTTGAAGTGGAAATAAGGTCAAAGAGGGAAAGGTTTATCTCTGTTAGCTTCATGACAACAGAAACTTGAGGCATAGTCTTATTCCTAGAGGTTGAATTCTTGGAAGTTGGTGTAGGAGGAATAGCATCAAATTTGATTGGTAAAGTTGAAATGACAATGGGAGTAGGGGGATTTGTGTTTGATGCACCTTGAAATGAAACTTTATTTTCATTTGGCTTGTTGGCTAGTTCCTTCTCTTTTCCCTTATCATAACTTGCTACCTTTTGTTGGGTGCTTATGAGGATTCTAATAGGCAAAGTAGGGGTAGGAAGCAAGAAAGGCTCCAGTGACTCGAAGGAAGAGAAAGGATGATATGGTAGACACATAGCATAGGACGAGATAGAAGGATAATAAACATAGTAAGTAGATGTGGGAACTATGTTCCTTGGGGAAGAGGGAGAATAAGAGAAAGAAGGATAGTATGACATACAAAATTCATCATAGTTAGGAATCATACCAATGAATAATGAAGCCCTTTGTGTGTTCTAGGAAGAATGTGCATAGGCATCATTCCAAGGAAGATTGATTACAAAAGACTACTTGGACCTTGATAGGGTAGGATGAGAAAATGAGGAAGATTAATTGTAGGAGGAATCCATTTAGGCAACAAAAAAAGCTTATGGGTAATTTTGTTTAGGTTCCAATTGGAAGGTTGAAATTCTCCTTGAATGGAAATTTAGAGGATCCTGATAAATTTCAATGTTTTAACTACTGGGTTGGATGGAAGTATTGAATATGATTACTTCCTTTTCTACCAATGCTTGAACATCATTTTTAAGGGTGTTAAAATCCTTAGTATTAGGCCTAGTGCCTCATGATAGTAACAAAACTTATTAAGATTATACCACATAAAAATAGGTGACTCTCCTTCCATGTGCTAAGAAGGATTAATGACCAAGGTTTAAAGCCTTTTGAACTACACATTCATTTTTTCTAAAACCTACTTAGGTGTTATGTGTCAATCCTTTAGCAACATGCTATACAATTGCATGTACATCAATGGAAATTTGTGGTACTTGGATTGGTCATTCTATGGTCTTCTTAATTGCTTGCAATTACTGAATATGTTTTGTCCATTATTGTTGGGCTTTAAATTAGGACTTACATTCTCATTTCCATCATTGCCTCCACTACTTGATGATGAACCTACCTCAATTTAGTTCACTGAATCAAATGTCTGACTAGTGTTTTGGGTGGACTTGATCTTACCTACTACTTTATTTGCTTTATTTTTGAAGTTAACCCACTTTGAATCATTGCATTAAATGACAACATCCTCAATGTATTTAGCAAAATTGATTACATCATGGAGGCTAAGTGACCTAGGATAAACCAACTTTCTTCTAATGTAGTCATTTATAGTCCTTTCAAAAATTTCTAGCAACTAGTCATCAGGTAATGGATAAGTGAACTCCATCATGGTGAAGATTCATCATAAGATGAACTTAGAGATAGGTTCATTAGGAGCCCCTTTGATGGCCAATAATTTTTACAAAGTTCTACCTTTGCTAATGTTGTACTTGAATCTCTCCACGAAGGCTATGAAGAGTTGCTCCAAGAAGGTAATGCACCCATGAGGTAAGACCTGATACCATTCCAATGTCTTTCTTATCATGGAGTTACAAAAACTATGCAATCTAATATGAGGATAACTAGTGATTTATCAATTGGCTAATAACATACATTCATTATGGAACATAATAACGTGGTTCATAGGATCAAATTATCTATTATACTTAAAAACTTTGATAATGAAATGCCTTTGGAAACTTAAATGGGAAAAATCAAAGAACTAATGAGATTGATAAGAAGGTGTATGATAAAGGCTACAGGACTAATCCATGTAATGTTATAGCTTTTCTCCTTTTTTTTTCATTTACTTGAAGCCTAGATGTGAAGTCTTATAGTTTGAGCATTAATTTAGGTGGAACACTAGGAATTGATAGAACTGTAGAATTACCCAAAATGAAGTTATAAGAGGGTATAATTTATTACCATGATATAATGACTAGCATGGTAATTTAAGATGTGCTATACTTATGCACATGTTGCATAAGTGGAATAAATGATGGTGACACTTGCACTAATTAAGTTTATGGCATATGTAATATTGGTTGAAAAGGATTTAACATTGAATAGGGATTTGAAAGATGGGATGATGGATTGAAAACATTGGTATTTGGAAAGATGCTATGTGTAATTGACATACGAGTGGCTAGTAGGATTACAATAGTGGGGTTAATTGAAGTGGATAGTAAGATAGAAATGTTTTGTGGTTCAGGCATTGAAAAGAAATTTGAAGAACTGATGAGATTCTTATGCTATGTTATGGGGCTTTTTGGGGAATGAAAAGAATCTGCATGAAGAATAACATGAGAAGTTTCCTCATCATCATCATAAACACTAATATCTCCACTTTACTTACTCAGTTCATCATGGAACTAAAAATTTTAGCTGCTAATATTGATGTTAGGGTTCCTAATGAGATGTTCTCCAATATCACTTACCATGGCTTATATTTTGTCCTTAGTGAGTAAATATTTTGCAAGTGTGGCTTGCTCAATGAGTCATTTTGGGTTGGGTTGTAAAGATCCCAAACCATTGGCTAATGGATATTTAGTCATTCTCCTCAACTTTTTCTCAAGAAGCATGATGCTTAGCTTTGTTTCTATGCATGCAACTTTGTAGTCATGTTGCATCATGGGTTCATAAGTACCTGAGCTTTCCAAATTTTCATAGGCTTACAAACTTAAGAGCCTTGGGAAAACTTAGATCTATGATCTATCATGATGTCAAAGAGAGTCCCCTTCACAAATGTAGAAAATAAATAAGGATCAAGGGCAAACTAGAATAGGAAATAAAATTAACCAAGGATACTAAGAGCAAGAAAAATTCTAACTGCTCGAAAAGACCTATAAGCTACTAGATGCTTAATTTCAAGACACTAGAAGTCCTATTAGTCCTCCTTCTAGCACCAAAAATGTTTCTATAGAAATTTTCTTTACACATTTACAATGACACCTCCATAAACTTAGTGTGTGGCTATAAATGGTCTTCAGATCAATGTAACCCTCAATAAATAAATGATTATGAAATGAAGGGACACAAATCCTCCCATCAAATATGGACTTAGCCTACTGTACGTAAACCAAGAATAGCATAGAATGATGAAAAAGTGAATTTTTTAATGCTAAAAATGACTAAGTGTAAAATGATAGGAAAAATGACTAAGTATGAATTATTGGGAAAAAAATTAAGTGTAGAATAAGCTATGAACAATGGAATAATAATTAATTTTAAAATATAGAAAAAGAGCATAAAATATTAAAATAGTATATCTATGGCATGAAAGAAAGGATCTTAGTTCCCTTCCCCAAATGATGGAATTTTTAGGTTGAAAAATAACTAAGTATAAAAATGCTGAAGATTTGACTATGGAATGAAATCTAAGAGATGGAATAAAAACTAAGTATAAAAATTATATAAAATAAAACTAAATATTGAAATATTAATATTATTAAGTAGAGAAAATGATGTTAAATCTTTTGTCTAAAAGCAAAATTTTTATGTTGAAAAACGACTAACTATAAAATGCTAAAAATTTTAACTAAGTATAGAATGTGATGTAAGAGATAGAAAAAAGTCTATGTATAAAAATGTAAGTAAATAAGTGTAAAATAATGAAAGTGAGATGATACAATATGGAGGAAAGATCCTTAATCCTTTCTTGAATAATAAAATGCTTTATTGATTGAGTTGTGCAGTGGTCGCCTCCTATGAAGGACCAAGCTCCAAATGATGGGAGAAAAAATATGTGTGATAGAATTGATAAAATATGCTCAAATCTTGAGAAAAATATAGATTTGGAGGGTGGAATTGAATCTCTAGAGGGTTAGGTAATGGATGGAAAAGTCGCAAGTAGTATCTATGATGAGTCGTGGTTGATTAGACTACGTCAACACAAATGTATCGACACTATCCCGTTGACACGTACACAATGTCTTGTTTTGCCTATATAAATGCATTAACATAGTGTCTTTTTTTGCCTATATGAATGCATGCATCTACTACATTTATGACATTCATTGTTAAGTAGCATAGTTGAACTCTTACAATTTGTTTCTTCTAGAGTTAGAATCTTTTCTAAGTGCCTATAGTAGGAGTTGAGAAGTGTACAAATGTTTATTTAAAAAATGATGTACTTGGACACTTTGGTGTGAATGACAATAAAGAAAAGCTTTCTTAATAAACCTTGCAACACTTGGACTTAGCCTACTATTTACTTAAAGCATTTTCTATTTATGTAATTTACTTTCATGCAATTAATTAATTAATTGAATTCAAAAAATTAATGCACATAAGTATGACCATCTCCAACATATGTTAACACTTGGTAATCCTAGTAGCATTTACACTTAGTAACCTAGTAGCATTGCAATGTGTTCAAAATGCATATAGTAGATTGGAATGGATGCTTATGTTAGGACTAATCTAAGGCATTAATTAGTTACTAGATTAATTAGCATTTAATTACTTTATTTTCACACTTAGGAAAAATATATTAAAATATAAAAGTTATACAAATCATTTGCCTCAATTACAATTAACCATACCATTAACCTCACAAGTGGAACTGGGAAGACAATGATCATGTCTTTAGATTCACTATTCTAGATAATGTGTACTTAGAAAGCTAAATTCTACAAAATTCAACCAGATTGCTTAGTGAACACTGGTGATTCGTATGGCTATGTGTAGGGACTACTCACTACTCATCATTGGTGTCATTTCTGGGGACTTTAATTAGCTATGTGCACTATTTAGGAAGTTAGTGAAATTATCCAAATATGTTGTAATGAACCTTAAAGTCAAAATCATTGAGAAAAATAATGATAACACAGGCACACTATGTTTCTTCAAAACTAACATGGCTTCTTCTCACAGGGAAGATTCTCTATCACTATTTGAGAACAATTCCAATCAAAGGAAAGAAGGCTCGAAACCACCCATGCCCCAACAATGCAAAGTGATCTATACTCATCTAGATGAGTATATCTCAGATTTCACATTAAGCCTACACCAAGATAAACAACTACAGTGAAGGAACATGGAAGGCAACATCGTGTTGCCTTCCAATCGATCAGTTCCTACAATGCTACTCCACAATCTCATGAGATTGGGCATCAAAGGGTTTAATGCTAAGTACATTGTGTAAGATCATGACTATTGGAACTATCCCACATATGCACAAAGAAAGAAAGATTAGTAGATGGAGGCTCACTACGAGGCATCAAAAGGTAAGCAGTTCACAAACCCCTTGTTTCTGCTAGGCCAAAAAGAAGGAGAGGATTCCTTCTTGGGAGGTTCTCAATACACAAACTCTCCTCCCTTTCTCTTTGATGAAGGGGTCCTTAATTAGAATTTATAGTCAACTGTAAACAACCCTAGTTTTGGAAAGAATAGTTCCCATGACCATGGGACCTCAAAGGGAATGGGTCAAGGCAAGAACAATGATAAGCACAATAATAATGATAAACATGGTGATCATGGCAAGGACCAAAGAAGAGGGAGTAGTAGGCATTATGCTAGTACTTGCTCTCCTTCCTCTTCACCTTTGTCATTTTCATCATCTTCCTCCTCCAACTCTGACCAAAGTTGTAGAGGAAGAGACCATGATGGAGGTGACCAGCAAGATAGAGATGATCATAGATCCTACTAGAATAATAGAAACTAAGCACATTGGAAATTAAGGGAGGCCTACCACAAAGAAAGAAGGAACATCAGAGAGAATTATAGGCATCATGGCCATCATAGGGGCCATGACTATGATGAGCCTTTTCTTGCCACTAAAAATATGCTAAATATTGCAAAGGTTGTAAGGATTCTAATAAGGCACATGAAAGATAACTCAATCAAATGGTTGGATATGAATAATATCCCTATGTTTGAAGGGGGATACAATTCTGATCCATAGAACCATCTCCAAGCCTTTCATGATGCATGTGCCTTACAGAACATTGAGAATGAATGGTAGAAATTAAAGCTATTCCCTAGGACACTCATTAAGAAAGCCAAAAGCTGGTACTAGTCCTTAGAGTTGAAATTAATTAGACAATGGAGTACAATGCTTGAACTCTTCAATGACAAGTATCAAATGTACTCCCAAGTATCTAACATAAGGAAGCATATCCAAGGGTGGAAGCAAGAAATACATGAATCCTTGGATGTGGCTATGGGTAGATATTACTCATTGTTGCATTGATGCCTAGGCCATGGCTTTTCTCAAAGAGAGTAGCTACACCATATCATAAATTGGCTCCAAATAGAAATGGGGAGAGCTTGTAGGTTCTATGCCCAAGGAAGGCTTTTAGAGCTAAGGGCCCATCAAATCTAAAGGCTTATTGAGTAGGTGGCTAAGGAAAAAGGAGAGCTAAGGAAAAGGAAAAGTGTGGAAGAATATAACTAGGACCCTTCCATTCACAAAAGGGAGGTTTAGTTTTGTGATAATGAGGAGGAGGCACCACTTGATGAAGTGGTGCAATGCAAGACCTTGCTGATACAAAAATATATTTCTAAAATATCAACTAAGGTAGACAAAATATGGGTCTCTTTAGAAAAAAAGTTCCAAACTACTCTACAAATTACAAAGGAGTCCAAAGAGCAAGGTAGTGGTCATGACTGAAGGATAAAGAACAAAGCTAAACATGCCCATCAATGGGGTAAGGGCAAAGCTACTATTGTTGAAGAGGTTATGGATTCCAAGAAAGATGATGATGATAGGTGTGACATCTACCAATATGAGAATCCTAAGGGATGTTTTCTAGTTACGTCACACTTGTAGGAATATAGGGTGTATGCTCTAAATCCAAGATTGGCAAAAAGGAAAATATCTAGGAGGTTGTCTTATCCTTAAGCAACTACAGGCAACTCCACCAACAAGCCTACTATCCAAGTGGAGCTCCACTTCAACCTCACGAGCAGTACCAGCAATGGTAGCACCCATAGTCATGGGGGATGCGACCACTAAGGCAACAATACCCTTATCGATAGCAAGATTCATATGGGCACTATGTTTAATATCCTATTTCTCCACTTGACTCTTCTAGTCATGCCTATTTTCAACAATACTACTACCCTCATAAATATTATAGAGTACAATCTCTAAGAGGGGAGTCCTCATTTCCATATTACCCTCCTCATCCTTCTACACCTGTACCTCCACCTTCAGCTTAGTTGCCACTGGCTCCATCCATGTAGGGTGAAATTCCTACCTAGTGGCAACAAAGAAATGCCACAAGGATTGTTAACTTACAACTGGCTCCCCAGTTGAGTGGTTTGAATACTAATCCTTGAAAAAGACCCTTCTTCCAAACCAATAGTTCTACTAAGTCCTCATAGATACCTGTGGTTGTTGACCCTACTTCTACTTCCTCCTCTGTAACACCTTTTGAGATCCATTCAAACCAAATGCCTCCTAAAGTGCATACTATCATGCTTATCCACAATCACAAATTAGATAAAAGCTATCCACCTTTCCAGGAAGAGATTTGATCCTAGGAGTCCCCTCATTTACCCACAAATTGTTGAGAATGAGCCTTGCAAGGTCCTTCTGGACTCAATTTTTAATGTTAATTTGATCTCACATGAAATGTACAAAGCCTAAAACCTACCTCATCTTAAGAAGAGTAACATTCATCTTAAGTTAGCAAGTCAATCTATCACTATTTCCTTGGAATTAGTGGAGGACGTTGTGACCACTATCTATGGGTGGTCCTATCTTATTAACTTCCTAGTGATCCAAATAGAAAAATACAAGGGGGACCTCCCTATCATCATGAGAAGGGCTTGGCTGAGTACAATTGGTACATGGCTAGGAATTAGAGACCTATCCTTGGAGATCTTCAATTGGAAATCCCTAAGAGATTTAAATAGGAACCCATGGAGTTAAAAACTCTACTAGCTAGAATGGAATATGCTTTTCTAAACAATGGCAAGTTGGTCATTATCAATGCCAACCTTGCTTTTGTGCCAAAAAAAAAAAAAGCTATTGAAGGTGGTCAACAAATGGCCAATAGCCTCTACTTGGTCATATTATGAGCTAACTAGAATTGATCCAAGGATATTCCAGCATTGCATTTACATAGATATCTCTATTAAACCAAAGAGGTAGTTGCAACAGTGATTGAACCCCAAACTAAAGCAGATAGTCAAGGAGGAGATCAAACAACTCCTTAAGGCTGGGTTCATCTACCCCATTATGGACAGTGAGTGGGTTAGCCCACTCATCATAGTGCCAAATAAAGTGGAAAATGGAGGGTTTGCATCGATTTTAGGTATTAAACATGGCAACATTCAAGGATCATTTTCCTTTGCCATTTGTGAATCAAGTTTTTAATACAATTTCTGGGCATTGCTATTACAACTTTCTAGATGGTTATAGTGGCTATAACCAAATTTAGATTACATAGGAGAAACAAGCCAAAACCACATTCATTAGTTCCTAGGGGACTTTCACCTATAAAATATCTTGTCTAGCTTGTGTAATGCCCCTACCACATTCCAACACCTTGTCCTTACAATTTTCCAACATTAGATCAATAGTAAGGTGAAGGTCTTCATGGATGACTTCTCTACCTATGTGGTTATATTCAAGTAAGCCCTGGACCATCTTGACCAAGTGCTAAAAAGATGCATGGAGATAAATCTTTGGCTCAAATAGCAAAAAAAGGCACTTAATGGTCTAAGAGGGCATTTTTTGGGATACAAAATTTCTCAGAAAGGGATTAAGGTAGATCCTGAAAAGATAAGGGTCATCTAAGAAATTACCAAATAACCTAAAACAATTAAATATGTGAGGTCATTCCTTGGCCACACTAGCTACTATAGGTGCTTTATCGAGAATTTTTCTAAGATCACTAAACCTTTGGTGGAGCTAACAAAGAAGGATGCTCCATTTGTCTGGGTAGAGGAATGTGAGCATGCATTCCAATAGCTCAAGCAAAAGCTCATGAAAACTCCAATTCTATGAGTACTTGCCTAGTCTAAACCCTTCCACATCATGATAGATGCATCCAATTATGCCTTGGGAGCCATGCTAATGTAGTTGGATGATCAGAAACATCCTTACTACATCCACTATATGAACAAAAGCATTGTGGGTGCACAACTAAACTACACCACCATGGAGAAAGAACTGATGGTACTGGTGTATGCCTTGGAAAAACTCAGGCACAATGTGCTTGGGTACAAGGTATTTGTGCACATAGATCATAGTGAAATCTAATTCCTAATGAATAAGCCAATGGTAAGCCCCCTTGTCATACAGTGGCTAGTGATCTTGCAAAAATTTGATCTAACAATGGTAGATGGCCAAAAGACTGAGAACATGCTTGCTAACCACTTTTCTCAATTGAGATGGAATAGCAAAGAGGAGGAAAGCCTAATTTTAGATCAATTTATTAATGAACTCTTTGTCAAAGCTATAACTAAATAAGTATCCACTGAAACCAACTGGTACGATGGCATTCTCACTTATCTTCTCACTCAGGAGATTCCACAGGAATGGGACAATAGGAAGAAATAATAATTTTTTCACTAGGCAAAACACTTCATGGAAATCAATAGACACCTTTACAAGGTATGCATTGATGGCCTGGTTAGAAGGTGCATACCTAATGATGATCAACTACACGTTCTCCAAGATGCTCATGAGGGACCTTGTGGGGGCCACTATGCTAGGAGATAGTTATTACTAGCTAACACTTTTTAGGGATGCTCACCATTTCTCCTGCTCCTGTGATCACTGCCAATGCGATGGTGGAATAACTACTTGCATGGAGAAGCCTCAACAATGGATCCAACCACTAGAGCCCTTCGATATTGGGGGCATCAACTTCATGGTTCCCATCACTCCCATGTCTAACAAAAAGATGTACATCATAGTAGCTATTAACTATTACACCAAATGGGTAGAAGTAGTGGCCATCACTGATTACACATCTCCTATGGTTACTTGGTTTGTACAATATCATATTATAATAGGTTTGGGCTTCCACGTGCACTTATTTTTGATAAAAGAACTTACTTTATAAGCGCCACTTTTCAAAAGCTCATGTAATGCTCTGAGATTGAACACAAACTAACAACTCCATACCACCCCTAAGCTAATGGTCAAGTAGAAGTTATGAATAGGGAGATCACAAAAATACTAACCTGAATAGTTAGAAAATACCATGCAGTGTTCTGCAAGGCTGTAATGAAGCTACGGTGTACCATGCAATGTTCTACAAGGCTGCAATGGGGCTGTGGTGTACCATGCAATGTTCTGCAAAGTAGCAATGGAGCTGCAATGTACCATGCAATGCAACTATGCCTCTCTACCAATGTGGTGTGCTCTAGGTATCATTCGCCTACAGAGCTAAGTGCCAAGATGCCAAAATGCTAAAATGCCAAATGAAAGTGCCAACTACGAACCCCTGAAATGTTGGGGGTCCAAGAATATTTATAGGACTAAGGTTAGCCCAAAATGCAGATCCAGTGCCACATGGTAGTGTGATAGGTGGGACTACTCTTTAGGGTAGTTGGGACATGGAGTCAGGTTGGGCATTCATTAGGCAACAAGAAAAATTTAGAAAATCCTTTAAGTTTGGAGACTACCAAAAAAGTTCAAAAATTTTTCTAAGTCTGGTGACTATGCTCGACCCCTTGCTATGCTCTAAAGTGTAGTCCTGATAGTTAGAAATTTTTTTGCAAAACTAGTGTTCCGTGTTGACTACACTCTAGAGCGTAGTTGGGGTAATGGGAGTGTAGTTCGACACTAAGAAAAATTTTTGCAGCTACTGTTAACACTTAGAAAAAATCTTGCAAAACTAGTTATTGTCTATTGAATACACTCACTACACTCTAGAGAGTAGTCCCAGCAGTGGGAGCATAGTCTCAGCACTTAGAAAAATCTACAACTTGTGACCTTGTTTAGACACTTAATCAAAATTGTGAAAAATTGGCTGTTGAAGCTAACTACTCTCCACTACAAAGGAGAGCGTAGTCCTAGCACTTAGACAAATTTGCAAAAAGTGTCATAATTTTGACACTTAGAAAAATTTTGCAAATTTGGCAGTTTAAGCTAACTATGCTCAACACTTAGAAAAATTTGGACAAAGTGCCACTATTTTGACACTTAGCCAAATTTGTAGCCAAGATGCTAGGACCTGAAATTTTCCAGTGTTTTAGTTTGTACTATAATGTCATTTGATTGCTAATGTCTAGATTCTATCTTTGAGTTTTGATGTTGATAACTAAGACATGGTTTTTTTTCATGATAATAGGTAGTGAGCCCACATCATCCACTAATTCACACAACTCTATGGTGTTCCCTTGTTTTGGAAGTATGAGGCCCCTTCTTAAAATAAAACTTATAATGAACTTATGACCTTGGTAGTTTCCAAACTTGGGATGGATTAAATGAATAGACAAGGGTGTAACTTTAAGGGGATTTAAAGCTCTTTGTACTTGCCTACCCTCTTAGATGCATGAGTGTTTCCATGGATTTCTCACCATTCCGCTGTTGACTAATAATAGAAAGCTAAGTCTTTGCATGGTGTGGTTCCCATCCAAAAATCCAAAAAAAAAAAAGAACACACAAAAAACAATAATGGGAATTCAAAGCACACACCTTAGATAAAATAACAAGCTACAAGCACTAGTTATGAGGCTAGAAAAATATGTTATTCATGGCCAAAGGTTCCCTCTAACTAAGGCCCATCTCACTTCCCACTTCTCTTTTCTTATCTTTTTAGAATGATTATTGACCTTTGGGGATATTTTTATGCCTTGGGTAATGGAAAAGTCTAAGAGTGTTAATGCAAAGTCACTAGCAATGGATGGTTTTAATTTGGACTAAGGATGAATGTTATCTGGTACAATGAACCACAAAATCCACAAGGGACTTCATGTAACCACGATACGGGACTCCATTCAAGACTCTACTTCATCTACCTATGCTTTTCATAACTCATCTCACTGCCTTTTCTCATGTTTTTTTAATATTTTGATTTAATATGGTCAAAGTTCTTTGATAGTTTCTTTGATGATTTGACCTTAACTAACCATAGCCATTAATCATCCATGGGGTCTATTAATTCCTTGGTTTGAGGACATGTAAGGGCATTAAGGGCATGATCCTACCATGGGGAAGACACACTTGCATACTTCTTGGTTGGGTTAATTTAGGTCCTCGTCCCTTAGGCATTTTTGCATTCAAACCTTTCAAGCTTCACGTCGATTACATCCAGTTTTTCACTCCATTAAAATTCTCCATACTAAATCTCCTTTTTTTTGAATTATCTAGCCCTCTTCACATATTTTATCATGTTCTAGGCTTCTCTACATTTCTTTGCACTCTAATTTTATTTTAGAATTCCTTATGTTTCCCTCATTTTTCAATGTGCAAAATTTTCACATTCAGCTGCATCAATGTGATCCCATCAATGTAGACACGACCCCGTCAACATGATCACATCAACATAGCTCAAAAAGTCTATATATATGTGCAAACATTTTTCCATTTCTACACATTTCTTCCAAATGCACAAGGAATTTTTGCCATTCCAAGAGCCTAGAGCCTTCCAAAGCCCATATCTCACAAACTGCTTGTCCGATTAACCCCATTCTTCAACCTTACAATTATTGAAGGTAAGCTCTACATCATGAGGGCCACAAACCTTAGGTTTTTGAAGAAAATTTTTTTAACTCCCACAAGGTTTACCTAATAAAATAATATTAAAATCACTAATTCATAAGAGTTAAACCTTTCTAGCTAACTTTGGTAGTCATCTAAGTGAAATAATATTAAAATAATTAATCTACCATAATAACAACTTAGCTAAAGTGTAACTAATCCAAAGAGACAAAGTACCCAAGTGTTCCAAAGTTACACATCAAACGCTAATCCTTGGTCATGTTGTGATAATAGATCACACCCAAACTAAGGAATAAATGTGGAGTGGAGGTGAGACCATTCCAACTGAGGAATAAGCAACCTAGAACTAGAAGGAGCCAACAATAGGAACAACCTCAGTAACAAGTAGCTGAAATGCCTATAACAGGACTTCTTTGGGAGGAGCCCGAAGTCGAATTTGTTTGATAGATTCCCGAAGCTGACATAAAGTAATACCACTAGGATGAGGCATTAGGACCAAGGCCAAACCTTGAGGCCACTATGCCTACCTAAGGCAAATCAAGATGAAGGAGATTCAACATGCGGTTCTTTAAGAGTTGAACTTTAGGCTTTTCTTAGACTTTAACCTAGAAGAAGTCAAAACTTAGTTGCAGAATTCTTCCATGTGGCCTATTCTTACCTCTAGTGGGGAATGGTACATGGGGAAAACCTACCTCTTTTAGAATAACAAGTAAGTTAATGCCATTATGAAAATCAAGGACATTAGTGTGTCCTATTTAATGGAAGCCATCTCTCAAGCCCTTGAGTTACTAAACACTAGGGCAACCTTGGTAGAAATCTCAACATAAGAGGACCCGAAAGTGAAAAGGAAGAGGGTCTAATGGTGCTATGGAGTTGACCATAAAGAATATAGTGCACTCAAAATGGAAAAATGAGTATACTTCAAAATAGCACTCGGCCACCTCAATCCAACGATGAGGCCAAGCAAAGTGATAGCCTTTTCTGCTTGTTTGTGTGTCGCTTTATGTGGGAAATTCCTGATCAATTTTCCACAATTGATCTACTTAGCGATCGAAAAGCGCTTCAAGGAAAATGAGCATGGGAGAAAGGCACTCCCCTTTCCATGCCTAATTCAAAAATTATGCAAAAAGAAAGGAATGGCCCTCTATTCTAATGACATTCTTCAACATGTTCATGCTACCTCTTAGGTAGAGATGATGAAGGATAACATGCTAGCCAAGATGCAAGAAGAGGAGTAGCCACCACAACCACCCACTCATGAAACAACATTGGAGGCTTATGCTGCCATTGAGAGCATGCAAAAACTCCATGAGCAACTCCTGTAGCAATAGCAGGTTGGACCGAGTGATGATCCATTCATCAATTGACTAGTCCTAAGTCACTTAAACAAGGTCACTCATACCATCAACAAGTTGGAAGACATGGCATCACTATTTTCTACCCAATGAATGTAGGTGCATGCACATTCAAATCCAAGTGCTCAAAAGGTAACAGTGTCTATTATAGGACAACAAAAATTCCTAGAAATCTTTGGAAATGCCACTACCTTCTCGGTGCACCTGGAGGAAGATGAGGGGGCAACTATCTAGGTGATGCAACACCAAGGGTAAGAAACAACGACTAAGGTGGTGGCTAATAGAGTCGATGAAGCACTTAACACTACTATGTGTCAAATATTACCACACTCAGGGATGTGTAGATTTTTGCAAAAGTAGCAAGTGGGAGACTTAATGCAAGCCAGCATGAAGAATTACTAGACTGATTGGTTGGGACCAGGCAACTAATTTCAAAGATCTTTGACCTTCTAGACAACATCACTACAATCCTCAATGCTTAGCTATTGAAGTTGCAGAATTACAAGCTTGCCTTACTAACCCCATAGTTCACAGCCAGGTCATAACTAGAGATGAAGCTTTTCTACAACTTTAGAGAAAACTTAAAGTGGTTGAGAATGCTAAGGAGACCATAGTCTTTGATGAGTCCATAACAATAGCAATGTCTTATAACACTGAGAAGGACTTATCAGAGATTCATAAGAAGAATGCAATTCCAACCAAGGGCAACTATTGCCTATACAATGTTGAGCTTCAAAAGGACCAGATGGTTGAATATTTGAGACAATAACAAGATCAGATTACCAAGGTAACCATGGACTTGAGGAGGTTGGTAGTAAAAAATTACAATCTCTTGATGAAGGAGGTCCATGCTCTTTGCCAAAAAATTAGCAATCGAGATTGCTACCTAGAAGAATGAAGTCCTTAAACTCAGAAGGATCAAGAACCATTATAGGAACTAGGTTGGCCTTCAAAAAGAGATCAATGAAAGAGAAATCAAACTAGCAAAGGAAAAAGTGATTGTGGTCCTCTAGGATCTCCAACAAAGAGGTGATATGTGGCAACCCATCTTTGATGAGCTAAACATGTACAATAAGCCAGAAATCCACCTCAAGGAGCTGCAAATCAAAGAGATGATGCAGTACATGGACTTGCCAACCTTCGTTATGCAAACTTGGCAATCTTAACTACTGGAAGGCCAAGGTCAAAACTAGAGAAGTAGGTGTCTAGCCCATACTTATTGTATGAAGCCAATTTCAAGCATCATAAGGAGACAAAGCAAAAGCTAGAAATGATCAATGTTGAACTTAATGTTCTTAGAGAGTGATTCATAGAGCAAAGAGCCACAATTGAGAACCTAGCCCATACAATGAATGACTACTAAAAGTTGTAAAATACTGTTAGAATGTTCAACATCAAACATAAACAATTCACTACCTAGTTTGTCAATGTGAAGGAGTTGTTCCTTGTAATGCCCTATCCATGGGATGTTCCCATATTGGCCCACATTGGTGATGCTACATAGACCATGTACGATACCTAAAGTAAGGAGGAGAAGATGAAAGCATTATTGGATACTCTTTATCTTCCACCAATAGTTGTAGCTGCAGTAAGATAGCCACAACCGCCATAGTGTTAACCACAACAGTTGCATGCACCAGAGGTAGGAGAAGATCCTTTGACACCTCAAGAACCTCCACCACCTAAAACCATTTGATTTTCTCCTCATCTTTAAGCCATCAGAGGGGTTTTGCTGTCAATTTTTGTAATAGTATTCAATTTTGTGATCATGAACAATGATTTTTATACAAGTTGTAAATCCATATGCTTGGGCACTTAGTGCCAATTGAGTTAATGTATGTGTCAGTTACTTAGTTAATAATACCATATCTTCCCAAAATATTGTAAACAGTTTGTTCCTTCTTTTGTTCACTTAAGGACGAGCTTTCATTTAGTCGTGGGATTAGGACATCAACGTGAATGTCTCTATGCAATCTCATTGATGAGTATGCATCAATGTGATCCTATCAATGCATGGTTTGATGCATCGATGCATACACATCAACACAATGTCTTGTTTTTCCTATATATATGGATGTACCCATCGCATTGATGGCATTCGTTGTTAAGTAGCATAGCCAAACTCTTGTAGTTTATTTCTTCTAGAGTTAGAATATTTTCTAGGTGCCCATAGTAGGAGTTGCGAAGTGTACGGATCTTTATTTAAGCATTGATGTACCTAGATACTTTGGTGTGATCGGCAATAAAGATGAACTTTCTTAATAAACCTCATAGCACTTAGATTGGGCCTACTATTTACTGAAAGCATTTACTATTCATGTGATTTACTTTCATGCACTTAATTAACTAATTGAATTCAAATAATTAATGCACATAAGTACAACCATCTCGAGAATACGCTAACACCTAGTAATCCTAGTAGTGTTTATGCTTGGTAACCCATTAGCATTACAATGTTTTCAGGATGTGTACAAAAAATGGGAAGAGATGCTTATGTTAGGATTTGTCTAAGGTATTAATTAGTTACTAGATCAATTTACATTTAATTAATTTATTTTCACACTTATGCAAAATAGAAAAAAGTTATACAAATCATGTGCCTCAATTATACTTAATCGTACCATTAAACCTCACAAGTGTAACTGGGAAGACAACAATCACATCCTTAGATTCACTATTCTAGATAATGTATACTTAGAGAGCTAAAGTCTACAAAATTTGACTAGATCACATAGTGAACACTAGTGATTCATATGGTTATACATAGGAACTTCACTACTCATTAATCTAGAATCAATTCTATGGTAAAATAAGGCTATTTCAACTAAGGTTCCCATCATTGATGGTAGAGATGAAAAAAATTTGAACTTTGGAAAGTGACATTAAAGCTAAAAAAATCTATCTCTGAATGTTATCATTAAAGGTGAAAAAGATGTTTAAGGTTTCCAAAAAGCACGTAGGTGCTATAGTGGTGACAAGTGCTCCTGCTTGTATTTATAAGTCCACAATTATCAAATTTAACTTAGGGTTGCTAAAACTAAAGTTGGAGTTAGTGTAACATGTTGTCAAGTTCAAAAATAGTAAGCTTGGTATTTGATTCTAGAAAATGCCTTAACCTGTCAAGGTGACACTACTGTTGATGTAGCATCAACAGTTGCTTCCAAAGTCAGAAAAATTTTGACAAATTTTTTGGCTGAAAATTCTAACTCTAGAAAGGTTGAAATTAATCCTAGAATGGTCCAGATGATAATTTTGAAATGCCAAGAGATCCATAAACAAATGAAAAGTTGCAAACTTGGTGTATAAGATGATTTGAAGATGCTGAGGAGTTCCAATCTTTCCAACATCTCATACTAAGGCCAAAAATGTTAATTTTTCAAGTTTAAAAAAACTTGTAAAAAAGTGCAAATTCTAGAAGGCAAGAGTACTAAAACTAATGTTGATAAGTCATCTTGGCATCAAGGTTCCATGACACATGTCAAAACATAGTTTTGATAAGATTCAGGAGTCCTGGAAATGGTGATACCAGTGCTAACACTAACAAAACGTTAGCATCAATTCCCAAAGTTAGAAAAATTTCAACCAATTTTCCGATCGAAAATTCTAACTTTGAAAAGGCTAAAATTAATCCTGAAATACATTAGGATGGTAATTTTGAAGCATTGAGCTATGAACTTGGTGTATGAGATGATTCAAAATGTCAAGATGAGTTTTGATCTTGCTAGTATCCCATACTTCACCAAAAATGTTAATTTTCCAAGCTCCAAAAAACTTGCAAAAAAGTGCAAATTTTGGAAGCCTAGAGCATTGAAACTATTGCTGATGAGTCATATTAGCTTTAAGGATTCATGGTGCACATCAAAATATAGTTTTTATGAGATTCAGAAGTGGTGATACCAACAATAACACTGATGCAACATCAACATCAATACTTAGAAAAATTTTGACCATTTTCCTTGCCAAAAATTCTAACATTGAAAAGGCCAAAATTGACCCCAAAATGCATTAGGGTGGTGATTTTAAAGTGTTGAGAGATTTGTAAACTAGTGGAAAGCTATGAACTTGGTATATGTGATGATTTAGAGACGCCAAGATGAGTTCCAATCTTGCCAGTATCCCATACTTAGCCAAAAAAATTTGATTTTTTAAGTTTCAAAAAACTTGCAAAAAGTGCAAATTATAGAAGCTTTGAGCACCAAAATTGTTGTCGATGACTTATCTTGGCCTTAGGGTTCCATGGCCCATGTTAAAACACAATTTTGGTGAGATTTAGAAGTCTTGGTGATGGTGATACAAGTAGTGACACTGATGTAATGTCAACGTCAATTCTTAGAGTTGGAAAAATTTTAATCATTTTCCCTACTAAAAATTCTAACTTTGTAAAGGCCAACATTAACTCTTGAAATGCATCAAGATGGTAATTTTAAACTATCAAGAGATCTATAAACTATTGAAAAGTTGTGAACTTGATCTATGAGATAATTTGGAGATGCCAAGATGAGCTTTGATCTTGCCAATGTTCCATACTTAGCAAAATATGTTAATTTTTTAAGTTTTAGAAAACTTGCAAAAAAGTACAAATTCTAGAAGCCAGGAATGCTAAAAATGCTACTAATGAGTTGTCTTAGACTCAAGGGTCTATGGTGCATGTCAAAACATAGTTTTGGCAAGATTCAAAAGTCTTGACGATGGTGATATGGGCATTGATACTAACACGATATCAACATCAATAACACTTTTTTTAGGATTTTCAAAGTTGTCAAAATCAATTTCGAAAAGTTGGGATATGATCCCAAGTGTTTCCTTGAGGCCTTCAAAGGCTAGAAATATGTCTTGCAAGGTTTTTTTTAAAGCATTTATGTTGTGGCATTGAAGGAAATCTAATTTTACATTTTGTTGCCTTCAACAATTAGAAAAATTTTAGCCTCAAGGATCCCAAGGTCACACTGCCAAATTTGCTAAATTCACAAAATTTAAGATCTATGGTGCTAGGGGAGCTTACAATGTATTGTTGGTGGTTCCACAGAATGCAGAATCTACAATAACTCCAACACTTGGAAAAACTTGGACCTGTGCTAACTCCAACACTTAGAAAAATTTTGGTTCCGAAGTTTTTCAGGGATCAAGGAAAATTGAGTCCATAAGTTGGATTATGAACCCAAATAGTTTTTTATGATCCCTAGGAGCTAAGAATGTATCTTGTGGTGATGTATTTGGATGATTTGGTGCTCAAATCCTCATGAAAGGAGGTTGAAACTTGTTGTAATAGAATCACTACCCTACCCCAGGAAGTAGTCTAAATAACTTAATTTAGGTGGTTGTTGGTCTCTAGTTCTACTAATGCATGGATACCAACAAATAGCTTATGCTAGTGTAAATGAGCTAATTATGGCTAAATTTATATTAATAGTAAAATACTTCAAAGAAAGTATTATCTTGTATATAAATGAAGACTATCTCATTTAGCTATCCCTTATAAAAATTAAAAACTTTCTACTCACTTAGCTTTAAATTCTACATAGCTATTATAATGAACAAAGAAGTTTTATAGAATATGTCATTCTTTAATTTTGAGCTATGTGCTAGCAAACTCCCTGAAGCTAAATCAAAAAAGTTGTACTAAACAGAGAAAAAATCTGAGATTGAAAAATTATTTGTAATGCTCAAAATTTCACAAAAGGTGACATCAATTCTACGTTAAACTAATTCAAAACTAACACTTATAAAAGCTATCCCATTGAACTATAATAACAAAAATAACTAAACCTCAACTTCTAGAGAAAATAACTTACCTCAAAACCTATCATTCACCTAAACGTAACTATGCATAATTAAGGTGAAAAAATAAAAATAAAAAGCTATCTAATTTTAATACAAATTGAGATAAAACTAAAAGAGATAAGTTGAACTTGTTTAGAATTCCATTATAAACTATTCTTTATAAGCTTTTGCCAAACATGTATTCTTCCCTCCTAGATGATCATTATAGTTCTTCTCAAAGCTTTATATAGTATCTTTTCACCATTATAGCAATTATAAAATTAAGGTTTAATTAATTTCATGTTTTCCTCATATAGTTGCAAGTCGTTGGATAGTTGATCAACTTCCTAATAAGCCTTCTTTATTTTTTAAATTTAGAGTCCTTCTATTGGCAACTGTTGAGCTAACTTCCCATGACTGAGTAGAACTTTTATAGCCTAATTCAATGTAGTTGGGTCAGTATTGTCAAGTCTTGTAATAACATCTTTAGCTTCTATCTCACTAATGCTTAGTTTGGTTAATGAATCAGTTAGCTTAATTAATGTATTTCCCACATTTGAACAAGTCTATTCTAGCTCCAACTTCTTCTAAGTAGCCTTCACCGTTATCCTGACAACTATCATCATCATGTTATCCCAAAAAATATTTTTTATATTGAGGCAATACGTCTCTTTTTTCCTTAGCTATTCTCATGAATTCTTGACCCTGTTGTTCCGTCTGAATAAAAATAACTTGATTTTCCTTTTCTTCTTCAACTTCATCTCTGATCTCCTGTATCCATTTCTTATTATAATTGATCTTAGTAATCAACTCTTGGAAATTTGGCTACAACAAGTAAGAATAATCTAGAGCTTTACCCTTTTTGACCTATTCTAACTCAAAGCTCACCATAGCCAACTTCTCTTCTAACTATATCATAGTATTTTCTTTATTTTTTAGTAGTGATTCTTTAATAGTGATCATAGCCTTGAGCTACTCATTTTCATCTTTGGAGCTTTTTAACTCTTCTCTTTATTTAGTTATTTCTTGCTCATTTTGCATTAGGAATTCTTTAAGTCTGGCTATTTGACTATTGGCTAATTGTCTAAGGTAAAAATGTTCTACACAGATCAATTTAATTTCCAATGTTGAATTTTTTTTGTTGCTATAATGTATTCTCAAGAAAAAGAAGATTAGTGTAATTTTAAATAAAATTATTTTTTTCTTATGTTAATTCTTTATTCTCAAATCATTCAAATGAGAAGTATTATGCTTAGTATAATTATCAACAAGAAAATGATAGAATTTATTATCAAATTTATATATTTTACATCTTTAATGTTTCCTTTTTAATCCCTATAAGGAAAACAGTAGTGCATACAAATGATACTTTGTTATACTATTTTTCTATAAGCATTTTGTTCTCTCTAGAGTTAATTCTTTCTCCTTTCGAAAGTATAAGCTTTTTTGGATAAATGCTAAAATATTTTGAAGTCTTTATGGAATGTAAAAAAAAAAAAGCCTACTAGTAATATTAATTAGATTGACTAGTAGCAACAGACTACTTGTATAGTTAGGAATTATGCTAGATAGTTTAGAAAGCAATGTTCTAAGCGTAATCATTAAGTTGAAGAAAATCTTGTAGAATTTATCAAGAAAATGCAAATTCTTTGAGACCACAATATTTTTTTTTTGAAACCCAAAAAGCTAATGTTGGGATGCTTTTGAAGCTAAAGGTACTTTCACTAAAAGTCACATGGGTTAGCTAAAAATTAAATGTGAACCTTACAAGTAATTTTTTAGCTTTCTAAAACAAAAGGGTCAAGTATCTAAACTAAAATCATTTTTTTATAAATGATTTCATCTCAAATTTTGATACTATTAGTAGTTTTTTAACTAATCAATTTTATTCTATTTTGGTGGTATGACTCTTAATTTGAAAGCTCCAAGTCATGGTTTAATTTTAGTGGGCAATGCTAGTTATAAAGTTCTAATTAGACTATATATATTTGGGTGTACTTATATTACAATTATTTCAAGGTTCCAACATCCTTTCCTCCAAATTTTTCTTCTAACTTTTCTTTTCAAGATTTTAATAATGAATCCTTCCAAGCCTCAAGTATACATATTCCTCATTTTATAATAGAAACACATTAAATTATTCTTAAAGTAGAAATTACAGCAGCAAAAATCATAGTGAACTTTAGTTTAGCATATGTTAAAGCTTCATGTTTTGATGGTTAGCATAGTGAATTTGTTAAGAAGCATTGGAATGTCATTAGAGAAAATCTTTTTCATGTTTTCTAAAAAGCCATTAAAAAAGTTTCTCTTGGTAAAAATATTAATAAAGATGTGACTTGTCTTTTTCCTAAGAATGAAGATCTTCAACATACAAGTAATTGAAGGCCTATTACTCTTCTTAACAATACTTATAAGATTTTAGCTAAATTTATGGCTTGGCAAATTCAAAAAGTTATTGAAGATATCATAAACTTGAGCAAACTGGTTTTGTTAAAGGTAGACATATCTTAAATAATATTATTATAGCTTAAAAGGAAATATAGTGGGCTTTTGATTCTAACCAGGGCATTACTGTTAGTAAGTTCGATTATACTAAAGCTCATGATAAGATTGAATAGAATTTTGTTATTCCTTATTTCTATAAACTAAAATTTAATGATTATTTTATTCGTCTTATTCGTACCCTACTCACTAATACTAATGCTCAAGTTGCTACTAATTTTAGATTAAGTTTCTCATTTTCTCTTCAACAGTTAATTTGTTAAGATTGTCCTTTAGCTCCCTATCTTTTTATTATTGCTACAAATTTTCACATAATCTACATTATGATTTACAAAGGAATATGATTGAGCATTTTAATTGATGACGAAGATATGCAATTACTTAACATGTACTTTGAATATGATTGTTTTATAGTCAAAAATTCTTAACAATATATCAATACTCTTTTATCTATGTTTGAGAATTATTGCATGTCATTTAGCTCTTTTATCAATTGGCAAAAATATACTATTTATTGTAGTGGCAATATTAATGAGTAGGTTACGCTTAAGCCTTGGAAGATCTATAAAAAAAGATTTAGCCTTCAAAATTTTAAGAATACCTTTTCTCTTAGCCTAATCTTACTGTTATTATGGAATTATGTGGTTGTTAAAATTGAAAAGAAGCTTGATAAATAAAAATAAAAAAAGCTCACTTTTACCAACAAAGTTTTAGTTATTAAGTAGATGCTTCAATTAACTTATGTTTATTACTCTAGTTGTTGAGCTCCTTCTAAAACTTTTTATAATAGAATTGATTACATTATTCATTGATTTCTTTAGTACTAAGCAACATAAAAAAGATTTTTTTAGAGTTGCTTGGGATATTTGCAACAGTAGCAAGAAAGATGGAGGACTTGTTTTCATTAATTGTTATAACCAAGGTATTTCTCTTGTGGGAAAATGGATTGCCAAGTGCATTAATTGAGATAATATTTAAATTCTTCTTTTAAGAAACAAACTTATGCAAGGAAAACCTAAGAATGATAACCATCAATCTTCTAATAACTTTTTTCATTGCCTTCTTTTTTCTCAATCCATTTCTACTCTAGGTTCTCCAACTCTTAAACAAATTTGGAAGACATTATGCAAGCTTAGTAAATATTGGAATTACAATCATATTATAGTTTCAAAAGATATGCTTAAGCAAATTAGCCAATGTTGGCTTTTTTATAACAAAGGATCTTATGCTACTAATTCATCTTAATAAAGTACCACTTGGAGCAAATTTGGTATCGCTATAGTTTCTTGTTTACATATGCATGAAAGATGGATTACATGGAATAAAGCTTCTAGCCTCTATGGTTTGAATAGAAAGAGAAAAAAAAATTTGAAAAATTAATTTCTAATCTTGAGAATTTATTTAAAGTTAACAATAGTTTATATCAGGCATTTCCAAATATTTTTTGGGAGGATGGCAAATGTGATTTTTCCTTTAATTAAGAAGTTACTTATGAGATTATTACAAACAATAATATTGTTCATAACAAGTTTAATAAGGCCTAGAAAATGTAATTATCATCATATTTTTTCATTGGAAAAATAAAAGATATTTGGAAATCTCTTGCATTTCTTGAAATTCATATTTTTTATGGTTTCTTATTCATCAAGGTCTTCCTATTAGTACTTATCTTAAAAATATGAGAAACATTTCTGCTTAATGTCCTCTTTATAGAAGTGAAGACTCATTTTCTCATGTCTTTTTAGTTTTCTATTACTTGACATGCTTAGAAATGAATATCCAAAATTTGTAACAACTTTTAACCAAGCATCAATGAAATTAATCTTGGTGATCAACCTACTTTGTCTACTTCCTTTCTTTGCATTTATAAATGTCTTGGACAATTTGTTCTTTACTATATTTGGAAGCTTCAATGTGCAGTTATTTTTCAAAAGCAAGAATATAACTATGATGTCTCTTCATAAGTAAAAAAGCTTATAGTGAAAGCTAAACAATTAATTTATTTTCTACAAAATTAAATTCTTTTTTTTAAGGTTCAAGAATGGTAAGATTTTATCTTTTGTTAATGTTTTTTATTGTTTATGATTAATGTATTCTTTTGTCTTTAGAGAGAGTTTTCTCTCTCTTTATATGAAATTCTTTATTAAGAAATGAAAATCTATGAGGGCACTTCTACATAAGGACAATGTTTAATCATTTTCCTACTCCATAGGAGAGGTTTTTTAGGATTGGTTATAAAAATAAAAACTTAAAAAGGCATCTCCAAAATCGTTGGGATTTTTCTTTCAACTCTCTCTTTAATGATTTCATATACTATAAATTTTTAAAATATTATTATTCATTTTTTAGGATCTAACAACCCCCTTCTTTATTTAAGTTCTTCAAAAATTTTATGGTTGCTATATGTTTTGGGGTACATATAATCATTTGGTTCATTTCTAACAATTGAAAGCTTTGATTCATAGATTTGATTCTCATGGATAATGTTAAGCTATAAAGTTTTAATTGAACTATATATTTTGGGGTGTACCTATATTACAATTGTTTTAAGGTTCAAATATCCTAACATCCTTTCTTACTCAAAAAAAATCTTAATATTTCAACTTTTGAATATCTTAGTTAGTCATAGTTGTAAGTAGTAAACTAGATTAATGAAGTAATTTAAAGTAATGAACATAGAGGTAGGTAGCGCAACCCCCTCCTCACAATAACATAAATATGACCCACTAAATAAAAGTGGTTTATCACAAGGCCACTCCACTACTATCAAATCCAAAAGTGGCACAAGAAATGAACTTAGAACTCCCTTGATGAGTAATGAGTATTTCTAACATCCAACCATAGAAATCATATAACCATAGCATGCTACTTGATCATAATCAATAGATAGGACAATATGTTCTCTAACAAGTTAAAATAAAGGTTGTCGATTATTGTCTTCCTACTAAAGGTGATAGTAGTCAAAACATATAGTTTAACTCATAATGAAAAGTATGATATAATGATATTGATTAGCACTTATGATGTAAAAGTAAAATATTGTAAAATGAATACTAATTCTAACTAACTAGAAAACAATAAAAGTAAATCCTAGTCTAGCCTAAAGTGATTAGTATTCAATCCTAATTTGTTGTTCATGTCTTAGGCTCATATAACTATCACTGGGATTACCAAGCAATGTTGTTACTAGGTTCCTAGACAATTATACATTACGCTCGAATCAAAGTATTTACATATAAAAGAACATAATTATATTAGAAAAATAAATGATATTAGAAATGAAAGTGATGATGGAAAGTAAATCTATGCTAATTGATATGTTGCAATGAACAAAAAAGATCTGGATCTTTATTGTCAATTATGGAACATGTCCAAGTACATCCCACTTATATAAAGACACCATATAATCACTTTGGATCATACTACGGGTACGTACAAACTAACTTCTAAATCACAAAAACAAACTAAAAAGATCTAGCTACTTGTGGATTAAAAAGATGAGTTAAGTGTAGTGGCTAGCTTATATTTATAAGCTTTACAAACCCAAATACATGATATCTATGACACGTATGAAACCATACAAGATATCATAGCTATGATATTGTGTTCCACTCAACCAATAAATTGACCACTTCCTATTGAAAGGTGAGTATCTTGACCACTATGCTACATTGCTAGATGCAATTTTTCATATTCTTAACCCTGAAATCAGTTATTCAGGCCGAGTACCAACAGACGATAGCAGTTACGCTTCCTGTGTGCATGAATAGTCATTTCTGGACATGAGACATTAAGACTGCTGCTGTTGCGGCCACTACAGTGACTGCTGCCGCGGCTGTCACTACTGCCCACTGGCTGCTGCTGCTGCTGACGCTGTCGCTGTTCGCGCGGTTGACCGTCGCCTGCCACTGCTAACCACATGCTGTTCCCCGCTGAAAATTATTATTGCTAATGAAAATTATGAAATTTCTTTGCCAATCTGGGCTTCCTTGGTGATTGCGTGCTTGATTTGGCATCCTGTGTCAGAGCCGAGGCGATCTCGAAGAAAGTTGAAAGGAGGAGGATTGAAAGGTCAAAGATCAAACCCTAGGAGGAAACGCTCGCTAGGGTTTCAATCTGTATCCTCGTCTTTTTATGAGAGAGAGGTATTGTTCCAGTGGTGATCGCGATCCGAACGTCTGTGAAGGTAGAGGAGTATTGTTCGCGTTGAAGAGCCCCTGGAGATCTCAAGAGTCGGATTGTGTGTGGCTGATCAAAGTGTTCATCGGGTTCAGAGGTGGTTTGGCATCAACGGGTTCAGAGGTGGTTTGGCGTCAACGAGTTCACCGGTGCTTCTGATCCAGGAGTGCTAAGTAGGGCTATGCTGTTGGCAGAGAAGATCTTTGCTACAGTGCAGTCATGGATGAATCTCAAGGCCCGTCTAGTTCTTCTGAGCAGGGAAGTCCCCCCAACTCCACTAATATTGATTTTTTTATTCTGGACGATCTTTTTGATAATGTAGCTGAAGAATTTTCATCTCGATTCATTTTTATTTAAATTATGGGTTTTATTCCCCGATCAGTAAATCTCAATTCGTACATCAAATCTATTCTACAATCTCATGGCATAACCATTTCCTATGCCCGATATTATGCCCGAAATTTTGTGCTCGTAGAACTCTCTGATGCTTCTCATGTCAAGAAAGCCCTTTCAGCCTATTTTTTCCTAGCACGAAACGCCACCCTGGTCGTCCGTCCATGGAAATTTGACTTCGATGTCATTGACCCAGCCTATAAAACTATCCCCTATTATGTGGAGTTACCTAATCTTCCCCTTATTTTTTCCACCTTTGAGAGAGACATTATTAGTACCCTAGGTCACATTATCTCTGATCATGGAGTAGAGGCTAATGGAATTCAGTTTCGTCGCTACTGTATAGAACTAGACATCTCTCACAAGAAAACCTCTCTCACATTAGCGGCTGGAGGAAAATTGTTCACATAAAAAGTTGATTATTTTTACTTTCCAAACTCCTGTAGCTATTGTCATCAAGCTGATCACCACATCTCGCCCTGCCCTTCCTTAGCTAGGAAGAAAAATGCAAACAATCCTTCACAAAATCGTTCTTCCCCTATAGATGAAACTTAAGTCCTACCGAAAACATTTAAATTTGCATCCACTCCCCACAAGACCTCTAGTTTTATCTCCAAACCTAAATTCTCTACCACACAAGTCTCTCATTCTGGCTCCTCTATAAAGATCACTTCGCAAGCTAAAGTCACCCAGTCAAAATCTTTCAAGGACTCTATTTCAACCACTGAGGGAGGGAATGATGAGGGCAGGAAAAGAGCTAAACCATCCTCCTTTTCTGACCCACCATTATCTCCCTCCCATATAGCCTCTTCTATAGTTTCAATTATTACAAACGACCCCTTGGTTGTCCCCTCCAACATAATGGAAGTGGACATATCAACCCTCAAATCCTCTGAAGTTCTTTCCCTACCCGCATCTTCTACCTCCTCATGAATTTAGTATCTTGGAATGTTCGAGGCCTTACAGATAGGCTTCGAGGTAAAAGGGCTAGCAATTTTCTCTCTAGTCTGAATACCACCTTTGATTTCATCCTTCTTCAGGAAATTAAAATTTCAGCTTCTGACTTAGAGTTTTCAGCTCATAGGTTTCTTCCCCACTCCTCAGTCATAGCTACCTCCCACATGTATGGAAAAGGTGGAGCAGCTATTCTCATTTCAGCCCATTGGAAAGACAAACTCATCCATTCTGGTTCTGATTCAAGCCAAAGAGTTTCTTGGGCTATCTTTTCCTCCTCCCATGGACCCTTTGGGGTTTGCTCTATTTATGCTCCAAATGACTCCATGGAACGGGCTAACTTATGGCAGGAACTAACCTATTCTCTTCCTTCCGTTCCTTGGATTTTTGGCGGAGATTTTAATATGATTGAATTCCCTCACGATAAACTTGGGGGAGTCCCTTTTCGACTTCCTCCTCATGAATTTCAACCTTGGTCTGACTTTAAAAAACAATTTTATCTCCTTGATGGAGTCATGGATAACTCAAGCAGACCTCTTCATAGATTTACTTGGAGTAACCTTCGTCCGGGTCAAGCTCGAATATATAGTCGGCTAGATCGATTTTACTTCTCTACACTATCCTTTTGGCAGGCAATCTCCACCACTACGGTTCACCAACATGCTACGTTATCTGACCATTATCCCATCGTCATTTCCATGCAAATCTTTGGTACTTCTCATAGGACCAGATTCCACCTCTTTCGCCTACACTCTAATTTATTCTCTTCTCCTTCGTCTCAATAACTTCTTTCTAATCTTTGGAATCCCGAACCTAGGCCCATAGGTCAGGTGGGTTGGATCCAATGGTGGCTACGAACCACTAGTAGGATGAGGAACTTTGCTCGGAAGTTCGGCAAGGAAGTGGCCTCTCGTTCTAGACAAGAGTACAACAACATTTGTTCAACTATTAATAATCTTACGGAAAGGTTATCCATAGATCCCTTTAATACCCACATTCATGAAGAACTTGCTAAAGTTTGCTCCACTTTCCAATATTGGGAAGTCCACAAGGCCCACAGTGCCTTAATCAAAAGTAGACTTACTTGGTTGAAGATTCAAGATGAACAATGTAAGGAATTTTTTAAATATCTTAACAGCTCTCCTTCCATTCCATCCCCAGATACTCTCTCTAGGGATGGTGTTATTATCACTGATCATGATAGTATTCTCTCTTACCTTAAGGAGCATTTTGAAGCCTTGTTTATAGCTTCCCCAATGAATCTCTCATCATTCGAGGCCACTACGCGTAACTATCCTAGGTTAGTTGACTCATCCATGTCTCACATCCTCGATGCTAATATCACTCAAGAAGAGCTTCAACATGCTTGTTTCAAACTCAGCTCTCCTGGATATGATGGTTTCCCTGTTGAGTTTTTTTAGAGGCATTGGAATCTTGTTGGCCATGACCTTTTCCAAGTAATTAAAGAAGTTATCCATCTTGGTTCTCTTGGACCAAATTTAAATCTTGGGATTATTCGCCTCCTTCCCAAATCAGGAGACCCTACTAGTATAGCTAATTGGTGACCCATTACTCTTCTTAATGTGGTATACAAAATTTGGGCCAAATGCTTAGCCTTACGTTTGAAAAAATTCCTTCATAAAATTATATCCCCTCAACAAACCGGATTCGTCCCAAGGCGTTATATCTTAGATAATGTAGTGGCTACTTAGGAAGGTTTGCAGTGGGCTGAGGATGATGGCCAAGACATCCTCTTGATGAAATTGGACTATGCCAAGGCCTACGACAACATTAAGTGGGACTTTATCCTTCAAACTATGTCAAAACTAGGTTTCGGCTCCAAGTATCTTCATATGGTGAAATTTTTCTTCTCAGATGCTAGTGCAAGAATAGCCACCACCTTTGGCATCACCACCCCCTTTGCAATACATATATCAGTAAGACAAGGTTGTCCTCTTGCCCCTTATCTCTTTATCATTGTTGCGGATTTCCTTTGCCATCAAATTAACCATGATATTCAATCAGGGATGCTATATGGCGTGAGCTTTTCCTCTCCTCAACATCAACTGCTTAATATGCATTTTGCTGATGACTCTTTTTTTCTAATCCAAAATACAATTGATAATGTAAAACGACTTTTAGCCCAAGTAGAGCAATATTGTTCTCTCTCTGGTTCTACCATTAATTGGTCTAAATCTTCTGTATATAGTTTTCATAACAATTATAGTAAACTCCCCACCTATCCATGGAAATTAATCCAAGATCATGAGATCATGAAGCTCTTGGGAATCCCTTTTCGATTTCGTGGTCCTACTTCAACACTATGGGAGCTAGTTATCTCTCGTATTCGTAAGAAAACTGAAAAGTGGCCCCTTACCTTGGCAGGAAAATATCTTGTTTGTAAATCCATTTGTGCTTCTACTCATGTGTATTATTCCTCGTGTTGGGCTCCTTCCCACACTGCCTATCAAAACTTGGAGCAGTTATTTCGAGACTTCATGTGGTCATCTAAAGATTCCCAACAAGGTTTTCATTGTGTTACCTGGAACATTGTCACTCTTCCTAGAAACAAAGGAGGATTAGGTCTGTTGAATTCCTACAAACAGGGACTCACCTTAATTACTAAGTGGTTAGTGCAACGTCTGGACACCTCTGACATAATTGGAAATCTTCTCCAGCTAAGGCTTCATCAAAGTTTTCCTAAACATAAGCCTTTTTGGAAAAACATCCATCCTATTAATTGGATTTTCTCTCCTCATTCTATCTCCATTCTTGGTTCCCATGTATTCAAAAGCATATGGAAGGCTTGGCAAGTTCTCCACCATCATATTAATTGGTCTAATATCCATCTTAACCCTACTCTCCTTCCCATGCTGTGCCCTTGGTGGTTACCCTTGACCCCTGCCTCTCTTGCCATTACTAATGCAAGATTAGCCATTATTTGGTACCGGAAGGGAGTGATTTCCCTTAACAGTCTTCATCTTGCTAATCAATGGATTTCTTGGGAAGCGTTTGAAAACCTATATGGAGCTTCGAAAGCAATGCGGCTTTGCTTCCACCAGATACATACATTTCTTCATCAATCATTACACCTAGATGGTGCTATCCAAGGTCTATTTCATGGCCTCTATTGGTCTAATGGGTCAAAAAATTTTCCTTATCGGCCACATGTTCCCTTCCAATTGTTACACGATTCTTCCGAGGTCA
>MNCI01022113.1:6944-52608 GCA_015680685.1 Gnetum montanum | reverse complement strand
CCAATATTCTTAACCCTAATGCCTTTTTTATTCATTTTTCTAATTATCAAAGCAAGGCTTTGTCTTATATAGAAACATTGTGATCACCTAGTAAAGTGGTTAACCACTTATTGCATTAGTGGGTAAGAGGTTGCTAATTCAAGTCATATTGAAGGCATCCTTTTTTTCCCTATATAATTCTTATAAAGTACTTGAAATTAAAATGAAAAATGAAATTTTTACATATGTCCACAAAGATACTTTGGATCAATCAAACCAGTTTTAGAATTTATTTTACAAAAAAAGGAAAAATAAAAGAAAATCAATTTTATTTATAATTCAAAAATTGTTAAGTAGAATCAAACCTATGACCTCAGATTACTAAGCCAAAACTCTTACCACTTGGCTAACGTCTCATTGTTAAATAGCATAAAGAATTGAACCTATGACTTTCATTTTGCTTATCTTTAGGTTTACCACTAAACCATTTTTCAGAAAAAAAAGTTTCCCACTTGAATCAAACCTATGATATGGCTATATGTCTTGAAGTGTGTTTACATTCTTTTTTTATTTTTAAGTTTTAATACCCATTGACATATCTCTCCCTTTCCCACCTTCCCCATGTACACACTTAAAATAATTATTATAGTTATAGTATTATGTTGTCTATATGTCTTGATATATTTATAATCATTAGAAGAAAAATAGCATAAAAATAAATATTATAACATAAAAAATAAAAATTAGAAAAAAATTACAGTTTTAACTATTAACAATATTATAACTTTAAATTATAATTTATGTTATAATATTCTTCTTAAATATGCTAATGACAAAGCTTCAAGAATAAGCTAGCAAATTCGTTCATCCTTGAAATAGGATGTTTGAGACTTCGTTTTTGAGAAGGTTCCATCCAAATGGATGCACAATTTTATTTGGTAAAAAAACCCTCAAATTTTGTTCAATATACCCTATGAATGTTAAAGTTGCATAACGGCACGATCTTCATTTTAGAGATTTTAAAGAACCAACAAACTATCTTTACGATGCTTTTTAAATTTTTATTTTAAAAGAATGCTGGAATTGAAATAATTGAAACATAGTTGAATCGAACTTATAAATAAAAAGTTACCACTAGTGTACACTATATTTTCAACGGTATAAGTTATTTACACAAGAGGTTCCCTATATTTTAAACGGTATATTTTATTTAGACAACGATCCCGTTTGATCGGGGCTGTTGTAAGAAATTTTGAAGTACGACTGAGGACTAGCATCATGAAGCAGAGCATCTTCAACAGGACTTACTTTTTCTTTGCTCTGCATTGCTGCGGAGTTTCTTCTTTCCAGGTATTCCCTTCAAAAAATCTATTCGTTTTTTCCTGCCAATTCTGAAGGGCTTTAGCCAAAACTCGTTCAGATTTTTTACGTAGTTGTCACAGGTTTTATGCTTTAATTTCATGAATTTGATATGCAGGAGGCGCTTTCTCCGTGTTTATTTAAGCTTTCAAACTTTACGGGCTCTTACTATGCATGTTTGGAACATGCCGATGGACATTTCTGGAATGGGGATCTGAAAAAGCCATATGAAGAAAGCGTGGTTGCAGTTACAGAGCAGAAGAAGGATGCCCAAGGACTGTTGCTGGTAACCCACATTGCATATATGCATTTTGTGTTCAGGATTTTTGGGCTTGATGGATCCGAGAAAACGACGAATATTTTCAGCTTTGCACGAACATGTTCCTGTTGCTGCAAATCTGATATAAGCCGCGGAGTGGATGTTCAGTGTAAATTAGCCCCGTGAAAGTATAAATCTCTTGTGTAGAACAGGACTAATTGTTGTCGGTTTTGATCCATGCTGCAGAAAAAGTGCTTAATCATTTGAAATTTGAACTGTTTTTGCAGGTGATTTGACAATTCTGCAGGCTAGGCCGAGAGTTGCAGCTCTGTCACAGGCTGAGGAGCAGGAGCAAGAGCAGCAGGAGCCCATTCGAAAGTTCTGTGTAGAGCTTCGCAAAGTGGCTGTACAGGGCCGATTTTATGTGGTAAGTTAACTAATCTTAGAATTGAAGCGGATACCAAACTGGAACCAAAATTTTGATTTATGTTCATTGAAATTTTACCTCTGCTATATCTCCTAAACGATTTTGAGTGAATTTGAACTGCTTTTTAGAACAGAATCATGAATTAGGATTGCACAACTTTTGCTGAAATATTGGCTGTTCAGAAAAAGTATTACTATTGGCAAGCTATTGGTCAACTCAAAATTTTACTCGGAGTACATTACAGGTAATTCATTAGATTCTCCAGTCTAGTATCTTACACCTAATATCCCAGTTGGAGCTTCTAGTTTTATTAGCAGATTTAGTTTAAGTTCAGAATAGTTTTGAAATATTGTCAATAAAAGCCTAAGCGGGTTTCTAACACGAATGCAACATCATCTAAGCATAGAAACTACCTAGGGAGGAGTGCACTTGTAAGTTATGTCTATCTAGAGTTATTGAGGATGAGCATGTTTTTCTTTGAGTTAATTTCTGTGTTCCTGTACTAGTTGTCTAATAGATCTTATGGGTCTATGGACGTAATAAATCTCAATTTCAATTTCACTATTTTAGATTTTTTTAAAGGTCTTGAAATTTCATAATATATGAATTGCTATACATGATTGTATAGGGTGTCTAGAAAGTACTAGCTCAATTATAGTTTCATTTTATTCATAAAAAAAATGAAGGAATGACTACATTTTACCAGATGCTGTGGCCTATGGATGTGCAAAATCATAATTTTTCATCAGGTGCAACATGGTATGGCCTAATCTGGAGTTGGAAAATTTTTGAAGTATCTATTTAAGCAATCATAAGCCCACCTTATTTCAATTTTGGATGATCATAACTTCTCTTTCTAAGATTGTTAACGGTAAGACTCAAGGAATTGATACAAAACACACACACACAAGTTGTGGAAAAAAACAAAAAGACTCTTAGAGTTGTGTTTTACGTCTCTTGGACAACTCTAGTTTGCAAGGATCTTTTAGGTTATAAGGAAACTTAACATATAATTGACAAATACATCTTTTGTAATTGCATATTTTGTGTTTTGCAGTCACTCTTGGTATCTGACTTGCTCATTACAAATCTTTTCCTCATAACATACTCTTCTTGGCTACATCCTTACGGTGCCTACCTTTGCATGTTATTTCTGATAGGTCTTCTTAGGAATTTTCCTGGTTGGTTAGTTGTTTAGTCTTACTTTGGCTAGGCCTTAATGGACTCTTTCAGCAATCCACTGCTTGGTTTATCATGGACTACTACCTCATTTGTAGCCTGTCCTTCTTCGTAGTTATTTTCTTTACTCCATCATAACCTTCCCAATGGTCTCCTCTTCCTCTTTAGAAAACTGGACCAGATTACAAATGACACACCTTGGATTTTTTCTTCTATTTAAGAAATTGGATCCTTCTTCACTTCTTTCCTTACAAGTTATTTGTTGACCTTTTGGTTTCTTGGATGGTCATTATGAATTCTATCAATTGTAATGACTTCTGTATTTCATTATACTTCTTGTTGTTGACTGCTTTCATTGCTTTGGACATATATTTGTTGTTTCTTGTTGTCCTAATTCTGATTGTCTTCTACATGATGATACAATCAATACCTTCTGTAATAATTCATCGTTACTTGCACTGACTGTTTTCTTTTTCTCCAATTGTTCACCATATTTTCCCTTACACTTCATAATTGATTGATGTCTGCTTATATTTCCGGGAAAGGTCATGACGGCTCACAAGATATGGGTCACACCTTTTTGTTATGACTTGTTTGCAAGTGACTATGAACAATCTTAATTAGTTATGAAACTAATGATTATACATCATGTTATGATCATATTCCAACACTCCTCTTCAAACATTAGTTGTGTAACTCAGTTTGTTATTTCTTGCAAAGTTGATGAGTGGTAAAGAATATTTTATGAGCATACAATACTTCATGGTGCCAGTCACAAAGAATTATACTTCATAAGAATTGATGGAATTTCTTCCTTGCACTCACGAGTTCGTAGAAATAACAAATGACATAACACAAATTGGGCAGAAGGAATGTTTGATCTTCATTAATTTAAAAAAAAAAAGGAATAATACATCATGGAGTACCGATTTGGGGAGCAGACAATGTGGACTCCATTTCAGTGACAAGGGATGAATGGGATGCTGATGGTGGTTCTACAATTTCTTGGGGAACATTAGTAATAGGGACAGGATCAGAGGATGGTTTAGAAATGGAGGGAGAAGGCACTTTAGCTTTTGCTACATCCACTGATGATTCTGAACGTAGCACTACAAGTTATTACTGTGGCATGGATGCCTTTAATGCTTCCATCTCTCTTCGCAGCTCTGCAAGTTGTTCCTAATAGGCCTTGACTTCATCTTCTTTTAAAATGACCTGCTGTTGATACTCTTCAGTTGACAAATTAGTAGCATACACCCTCTCCTTGGCTTTTTGGATATTGGCTTGTAGTGTTTGGTGCTCTATTATTAAGTCTTGATTGGTCTTACTGTTGAGGCCAACCTCACCCATGCTAGGCATAGGGCCTTGTTTGAACAAGTTTAATATCACAAAAATCAGAAGTCGTACAGTATTGACATGTCAAGCCCTCATGGTCTAAATTAAATGTACTTTCATGGGCTCGAATAACCCATAAATTGTAAAATGCAATGTACCTGGTCAAAGAATGCAACTATCAAACACACATCCAACTTGTGCACAACTATCCAACACAGATACATTGAACCTAGTCAAAGAATGCAACTATCCAACACACATCCAACTCGTGCCAACTATCCATGGGACACGTCGCTAGATCTACTTTCTTCTCATCTCACAGCCGTTGATTCCATTCTTGAATTTCGTGCCTGAGCCCGGTCCAACTCTATAAATACCCTGTCAATTCACATAAACAGGGGAGGAGCTAGAGTTTGCAGCAACCATTTTCTGTTCTGCTGGCAAGCAACACCGATAGCGGAGGCGTTTTCGGCAATCTTCTCTCTTCTACCGGTAGGCGACAGAACACGGCAGGAGCGTGAAATGCGCGGTGAACATCAACAGCAGTTGTAGGAAGATTGCAGATGACAGTGTGCTTGCCCTGCAGTAGCAATTGTTGAACGACGGTTTTTTGTTTTCTCAGATAGAAACAGACACGTTTTCTTTTCTTTTCTTTTTCTATTCTGCCCACACGGCAGAGACCAACGCCCAACAGCGGCGGTGCCAACGCGGACACCGTAAAGGGTGTCAGTAGAAGTCTTTCTTTCTGCTTATAAACAGAAACCTGGCAGAGATAGGTTGTATGCACATCGTTTTGTTCTTTATTTATTTGCTTTCAAACAACATGACTGATTTTTCTCTCTGCCATCTCCAAGCGTAGAAGCAGCCGCTGTGGGAGATAACTTTTACAGTTTTCAATATTATTATTTGCATTTTATTTTGAATTATTGTACTCTTTTAAATTGCACAAATTATTTAACTTTTCAATATTCTTATTAAATTTAAAGCTTTTAATATTTTGTTTAAAATATTGTTATTATTGTTTTGTCACATAGCCCTTGCTAGCTGAGACTATTCCCGGGTTTCCGTACCCATACGAGAGGCGCCCTAGGCGATAGTCTCCTAAAACGAGTTTTCACAGGTGTTGGCGGCGTGTCCAAAATTTACGCATCAACACCCTTTTTGGCGCTAGAAGGAGGGTAGTTTTTCAACCTTTTCTTTATTTTCCTTTTATGTATTTTTTTTTGAAAAGAAAAATTTGTTATCATTTTTTTTACTGTTTGTTTTATTTTTGTCTCCCTATTTTCAGTTTTATTGCTCTATTTTAGTTTCATTTTCAAATCTCCAATTTATATTCTAGCAATCCTTTTTTTTTAATTTGTTTTTCTGAAATTTAATTGAGGTGATTTAAATCATTTTACTTTCAATTTACTTTTATGAAATTTTGTAATTTCAATTTTTTCTTTAAAAAAAATATAGCATTTAAATGTTTTTTTTCCATTTTCTTTAATTTTCACAGTTTATTAGCATTTTACATTTCCTGTTATTTTTTTATTTTATGAGTGACTCTTCTTACAAAACATCTCAACAAAGAACTTCTACTTCTACCCCTAATCAACCAGCTACTCGCCAATTTACTTTAAGAAAACAATGAGCTTCACTTTTTCCAAATTCAATTCCTAAGAAACCTCGGACTAAGATGGCAGCCCATCAACCCTCGGCTCCCTTAGTAAGAAACCCTTTTAACTTTCATAATTACCATGACATACCAAAATCTCTTCAAAACATAAACCTGTTCTTCGATCCTACAACCCTTATGAATGATGCCCGCCAACACATACAATGTTTTGAAACCTTACTAGGGATCCACAACATTATACATAATGATGTAGCATGTAGAGTGTTCGTAACAACATTTAAGACCAAAGCAACCCAATGGTTTTTAATGCTTCCCGATGCCTCTATTAACACATGGCAGGAATTCAAAAACAAGTTTTTGAATCAATTTGACAAATTTACTAACCTTGTTATCGCATTAAGCAACTTTACCAGCTTAAGAAAGCTACCTGGAGAAAATGTTAAGGATTATAACCTTAGATTCCTTCATCAACTAGCCTATGTGCCAAATGAGATGCGACGACAACTAGATGGTATTCTCAACTTCTATCTCTCTACCATTGATCCATTCTTCGCTTATGCTATCAAATCTGATCTCAACATAATGGAAATACATGGTGCAATGTCAAAAGCTGTGGAATTAGAGCAAATAACCCTTATGAATAGCATCCAAACCCAATTTGGGATGATGAGTGTTAGTAACCCTATGCAATCAAACCCACTTCTACCAACTTTTTAAATGTCTAATGTTATGCCTTAAGTTGTTTCTCCCTTTCAATCAACTCAACCTTTAAGTAATTACTCACAAGGCCCCATGTCCTCTTCGTTCTTACCATCCAACACTTGTTTGAATGATGACCAATCAAAAGCCTTGATTCAATCCATTATAAACCCAAACGGGACATCAAATTCTGTTGAACCACCAACTCAAACCCAAGATTAGATGACCCAAATACTCACTTCACTACAAAAACTATCCAATGAAGTGGTTGAGCTAAAGAAAAATAATAACAAAAGCCCTATACAACCAGAAAAACCAAGTGCATCAATCAACAATGATTATTGTCGTCTTCATAATACAAGGCAACATTCCGAAAAGACTTGGCCTCAATTCACGACATTGTATGGTGACAATACCCAAGGGCAACAAAAAGGGAAAACCCCTATCATGGTTCTTGATGTACCTCATGAGACAGAAAATGAAGAGGTTTCCTCATTAGAACAAGTTATGGTAGGAGACCCTAACCCACACAACGCTCGCTACCGCAAAATTAGTTACATTATGAATGTTACACAACAACAAACTAGGAACAATTTCTATACACCTCCAAACAGAAGAGTTCATAGTCAAAACAATGCAAACAACCAATCTAGGTCATCCCAAGTAATTGTCCCACAACGACCAAACCCCCCTTCTATACTTAGAAGAGTTCCATCCCAACAAGAAGCCAAAGATGAACATAAGAATTTTGATTTGGTTGAGGACTTAAAAAGAGTTAAAGCCAACATTTCGCTGTATGACCTCCTACACTTTAACGAAATGAAAGAAGTGATTCGGGATATGGTTCATATACCCGTAGCCCAAAGAGAAAAATCTCCAATTCATGACAGGCAAGTTCACTTTGCAGAAAGTCCTAACACGTTATCAGTACAAAATGTGGATAATTCCATGTCTAGCAAAAAAGACCATCCCCCTTTCCTAACCACTTTGATTATTTTAGGAAAGAATGTCCATAACTGCTTAATGGATTCCGGTGCAACTGTTAGTGTTATGCCTCTTGACATTTGTAACACCTTAGGAGCACAAATGATACCACAAACTAAAAGTGTGATTCAACTTGATGGATCTAACGTACCTGTAGTAGGGTTATTAAAAGGAGAAAAAGTACAACTTAAGCAATACCCTACATTTACATGTTATACGGATATCCTAGTAGTTGATATGACACCCACATATGGTGTGCTCTTATCTAGAACTTTTGGAGCTAAGTTTGGGGGCTTCTTTAGGTCAGATTTCTCGGAATTATTGATCCCTATCAAAGGAAAATCTGAATACATGACTATACCCCAAGAACCCTTCTACAAACAAGTAGTAACAAACTTGGATCAACAAAATCAATCTTTGGAAGATCGAAATGCTAATCTTTATGTTGGGGTTATTGAGGTTGAGTGTAGTGAACATGTTGAAAATGACTATGTAAGTGGAACTACAAAAAGTCCTATCTCTTATGCAGACCCCATCAAATCCTATCAAAGTTCTAGAGAAGGTGAAGAAAACTATGGAGACACCTTACCTTATCAACAACACGATGGATTTTGTCTAAGTGATCCACCACCTTTAGGGGAAGACAAAGATATAAATAAGACCTTACCTCTTAAAACATTTGAAGGTGTGCTAAATTTTAACAACACATCCATGGAACATTCTCCTAGAAAAGCTATATCCAATGATCCACCAAAACCTAGGCCTATCATTGAAACTTATATTAAAGAAAAACTTTATAGAAAACGATCAAGCAAGATAAGTGTAGGTCTTGATTTTCATAATCTTAAGCATCAACAAATTGTCAAGAGATGGTTCGATAAAAAACATCCAGCTAAAAATTTTCAAGTAGGTGATCTAGTCCTTAAGAGGGATAGGGCATCTGATCAAACTGGCCCTCTAACTAAGTTTTCACCTATGTGGTTAGGTCCATTTCAAATTGTAGATATCACTGCCCCAAATGTGTTCAAGGTTGCTGATTTGCAAGGATATAGGTTGAATAGGAATTTTAATGCATTTCATTTGAAACATTTCTACTCAGGTACCCCATGTGGGCATCTGGTAGATTCTTAGTTGCATGTTTTCTTCCCCTTTTTCATTGCATTTCATATGTATATTATTGCATTTTCATATTTTGCTTGCATTTCCATCATTTCTTTCTTAGCATATTGTTTTGATTATTGTGTTCTTCATATGATTTTAATAATCATTGGTCATTTGAGTTACTTGATTTGGGTCATCTTAACACCATTGAAAAATAATGTAGGTATGATATAATTTACTATTACTATGATATAATGCTATAAAATCCACTTTATATTTTATACTGTAACTCTTTCCAATTGATTCCAAGGTTTCAGTTTATTTGTTATGTTTGATTATGGAGCATTTGATTTATACAAACTTATCATGTTATCATCATGATCATGTGAGTGTAGGATATGTGATGTTGGAGAGTGGTTAGTCCTAATTACTAGGTGACTTTGGAAAATTTTATCCTTTCCTCTCATAAGCCCAAGCCCTCAGGTATGATGATCCATGGCTATCTTGTGAACAACGGGGTGAAGTGTGTTCATTTCTACTTGAGAATCTTTAGCCACCCAGGAGACCTGCTATGATGCCACCAATCAAAAGCACATACACAAGGGTTGAACTACACCATGGGCAAAGTTTCCAAAAGGACCATGCTCTTTGGCAGTGCAGCTAATCGGCCAGACTCGTGTTGGAATTCCTACCTCAAGAATGAAGTACACCATGAGCAAAGTTTCCTTTAAAAAAAAAAAACAAAACAAAAAATGAGGATCGTGTTCATTGGCAGTGTAATAAGTTCTTGAGTGTGATGGGGTTCGGCAGCAATTCTCATCCTAACCTCCGTTTCCCTTTTTAAATTTAAGTTTTTCAAAAAAGAAAAAAAGAAAGAAAGAAAAAAAAAGACCCAAGGAAAAATCTGAAAGTTGTGGCTTACTATGATTTAACATGAGCTTTAGCTCATCCTCCTCATTAAGTTTTGTATAAGTTACTTACTCAAAATAGTCTGCATACTTTTATTGTTACCTTGTGAGAATATTGAGAATGAGAGCTTAAGCATATATATAATTACACACACNCAATCTGTCGTTTGGGGGCTAAGTGTTGAGGCCAACCTCACCTATGCTAGGCATAAGGCCTTGTTTGAACAAGTTTAATATCACAAAAATCAGAAGTTGTACAGTATTGACATGTCAAGCCCTCATGGTTTAAATTAAATGTACTTTCATGGGCTTGAATAACCCATAAATTGTAAAATGCAATGTACCTGGTCAAAGAATGCAACTATCCAACACACATCCAACTTGTGCACAACTATCCAACACAGATACATTGAACCTAGTCAAAGAATGCAACTATCCAACACACATCCAACTTGTGCCAACTATCCATGTGACACATGTCGCTAGATCTGCTTTCTTCTCATCTCACAGTCGTTGATTCCATTCTTGAATTTCGTGCCTGAGCCCGGTCCAACCCTATAAATACCCTGTCAATTCACATAAACAGGGGAGGAGCTAGAGTTTGCAGCAACCATTTTCTGTTCTGCTGGTAGGCAACATCGACAGCGGAGGCGTTTTCAGCAGTCTTCTCTCTTCTACCGGTAGACGGCAGAACACGGCAGGAGCGTGGAACGCGCGGTGAACATCAACAACAGTTGTAGGAAGATTGTAGATAACAGTGTGCTTGCCCTGCAGTAGCAATTGTTGAACGACGGTTTTCTATTTTCTCAGACAGAAACAGACACGTTTTCTTTTCTTTTCTGCCCATGCGGTAGAGACCAACGCCCAACAGCGGCGGTGCCAACGCGGACACCGTAAGGGGTGTCAGTAGAAGTCTTTCTTTCTGCCTATAAACAAAAACCTGGCAGAGACAGGTTGTATGCACATCGTTTTGTTTTTTATTTATTTGCTTTCAAACAACAGGATAGATTTTTCTCTTTGCCATCTCCAAGTGCAGAAGCAGCCGCGGTGGGAGATAACTTTTACAGTTTTCAATATTATTATTTGCATTTTATTTTGAATTATTGTACTCTTTTAAATTGCACAAATTATTTAACTTTTCAATATTCTTATTAAATTTAAAGCTTTTAATATTCTGTTTAAAATATTGTTATTATTGTTTTGTCACATAGCTCTTTCTAGCTTAGACTATTCCCGGGTTTCTGTACCCATACGGGAGGCACCCTAGGCTATAGTCTTCTAAAAAGTTTTCACAGGTGTTGGCGGCGTGTCCAAAATTTATGCATCAACACTTACGAAAATCTTTAGCTTGTTGGTTCAACTGTCAAGCTTTATTCTAAAGTTTTTCCTTCTCTTGTAAATGCTGCTCCTTGATCTTCATAACTTCTGCTTTAGTCCTTTCATAGATAGAGCTCCTTGACTTGATCCTTGATCCAGTAGCTATAATTTGGGCCTAATCTACGCCTTGTATTGTTCCTGTCTGTGCAAACTTTTGAAAGTCTGATTTTATTTTATCAAATTTACTGATTTGAATTTTCAAGACAGTTTCCCATTCTTCTTTTTCCTTCTGGATTAATGATAATTTCTTGATGGTCTCCGAGATGTCATCGTCTTTGCTGCCCTATACTTGCTTGAATGTTATGTAATGAATCATAGATTTAACATAAAAACATACACCAACTCTTATGAGTTCATGATCCTTTAGTATATTTGGCTTTCTGTTATCCAGCCAATAGTGCATTCCCCTCTTTATTGTTGCATCTGCATCCTTGCTCCAGTCTTCAACCAATTCTTCCCAAAACTTCTTATTGTTGTTCCATTCATAAGAACAGAGAATTAATATGCATGGAAAATAATTTTATGCCCCTAATAATTTATAAGTATTGGTAGTCATTAAGTGGATTCAGCCCCTAGACTTTGAGATGCATTAGTCATGGCTATGAATTGATGATGACCAGCTAAAGCAGTGACATCAGAAACTCTAAAGTTTGTACACAAATTAATGTCTACAATATCAGAATAATTGGGAGGAGGAATTGAAAGGAACTCATCACCTGTGTCCTTTTCCTTGTTGGTTGTAGTCTTACAAACAACAGGTAGGGTCTTCAACTTCTTCGTAGCACCTTTTTCTTCTGAAGTGAGTGCCAAGGTACGCTTAGTTGATCTCTTGGTGGTTGTCTTGGTGATGGCTATAGTAGTCTGCTCATTTCAGGTTACTATCAGCATTTCCCGAAACAATACTTGTTTTTTATTACTCAGGTTCGTAACCTCATTTTCCACCAAAAGAACAGGAATCACCACACATGCCAGCAGTTGAGCAGGAACCCCCTCATTGCATAATCTCTTCACTAGCAGCGTAAGAAGTCCTCTGAAACCAAATTTACTGCTTGTACCCTCGTTAAGTTTTGCAAGTGCACGATAAAAACTGTGCACTATGATTCTTGCCCAGGTGCACTTCAAGTTACAAGGTTGAATAAAATATAGAGTCTTGATGGTGCCCCCTGGACTGAGGTACAATGATCAATGCAGCGCATCCATGCATTATAGGTTTCACACATGGAATGGACAGGATCTATAGTAGGTCTATACAATCTTTTAAAGATTGCTTGGAGAGAAATACAAGCACTAGGGTTTCACGATTAATTGACTTGGTATCCACAAATGGCATGTAAACATTCTTATCATTGGCGATAAAATGAATGATTTCCTTAGAGATGGACACTCAAGCAAACTTACCCTGATAAAAGATTTCCATTACGCCATTGGAGGAGGTCCTGAGTGTTTGGTTCATCTCTTCATTGGTCATTAGCTTTGAGGCCTAAAGCTCGAATTGCATGTAGCTGCTCATGACGACTGCCTTTAGCTTGTCGTGTATCTTTGGTTCCATCATCAAATGGCATTTAAACATTCTTATCATTGGCGATAAAATGAATGATTTCCTTAGAGATGGATACTAGAGCAGACTTCCCTTGGTAAAAGATTTCCTTAGAGATGGATAGTCGAGCAAAGACTTACCCTGATAAAAGATTTTCATTTTGCCATTGGAGTAGGTCCTAAGTGATTGGTTCATCTCTTCATTGGTCATTAGCTCTGAGGCCTAAAGCTCAAATTGTGTGTAGCCGCTCATGACAACTGCCTTTAGCTTGTTGTGTATCTTTGGTTCCATCATCAGTTGGAGAAAATTTGAGTTATAGGTGATTGTGTACTTCAACTTCAGATTTCCTTGAACAAGATTCAACATTGGCACCACAAAGGCTTCCTTACTTGCTAGAATCACATTGTAATTAATCTTCTTTTTTGGATTCATCTTGATTCTAAATACGATACTTACTCTCACACTTGAAACAAACACGGATTGATTTTGCAGAGTTTGCAAATGGAGATTGTCACTAAAAATGCACTGACAACCCTTACTTTAAATCTACTCAAACCCTTCCTTCGGATTGCAAATTTGGGAATTTTCATTCTTTGCTCTTGTTATTTATGACAATTCATATTACCGACAATGCAATTAATATTTATGGCAGTAATCATTTGTAGCATCTTCTTTTGTTTTATTTCTTTTCTTTATATTGCATAATTTTATAAGATTCAAGGTAAGTTTCCCAATAACTTAACTTATTTCGTTCATACATTATGAAAGATAGGCTTGACATCATGCAATTTAGGATAATAGGGTTTAGGGTAGTTGATCCTTTGGGTCTTCAGATGTTGAGGCTTATTTTTAGACCTCTAGTTATGATCATAGGATCTCCTTGCTTGTGTATTGTTGTTGTTATTGCCATGTCTTTCATTGTTTTCGTAGTCTATTTTGGAATCTTCCTTCATCTTTAAATGTTATAGTAACTCATCTTATCTTGTCTTCCATTCATAGAAGCATGTATATAATGTACTCCATACAATATTCGAAAAGTGAATGATATGGAGTGCTATTCCTTTGGTCTGCTGGTGTCATAGGAGATTCCAGCATTTTTTCTTAGGATGTTTTCAAGAGCCACATCTGATCACAAACTTGCTCCATGTTTTATTTTACCCTTTTGTTGTACTCTAATCTTTCTGCTTTCTTATGCTCTACGATACATCAACCTATGTTCTTGTTTCTTACACCCCTGCCTTCTTATGTGGTACTGAATCAATTAAGTGTCACATACCGCTATCTCATATAACTATTTTTTTGAACGAATCATTGTAACTTCTTGATACTCTTATTTCGATAAGTGTCATTCTATTTTGGTTCACTCCATAACAGCTTGTTCTCATAACCAATTTCTAACTGCTCTAATACCATGTTAGGGTTTAGTTTTATGTCTCTTGGACAGCTCTAGTTTACAAGGATCTTTTAGGTTATGAGGAAACTTAACATATAATTGACAAATTCTTAATTACAAATCTTTAATAATTGCATATTTTGTGTCTTGCAGTCACTCTTGGTATCTGGCTTACTCATTACAAATCTCTTCTTCGTAACATACTCTACTTGGCTCCATCCTTACAAAGCCTACCTATTTACAAAGCCTACCTATGCCTATTACTTATGACAAGTCTTCTTAGGAATTTTCCCGGTTGGTCAGTCTTATGTAGGCTAGGTCCTCATAGGCTCCTTCAGCAACCCACTGCTTAGTTTATCATAGACTACAACATCATTCCTAGCGTATTCTTCTTTGTAGTTATTTTCTTTACTCCATCATAACCTTCCGGATGGCCTTCTCTTCCTCTTTAGGAAACTGGACCAGATTACAAATGGCACACCTTGGATTTTTATTTCCTATTTAGGAAACTCAATCCTTTTTCACTTCTTTCCTTACAAGTCACTTGTTAACCTTTTGGTTTCTTGAATGGTCAATATGAATTCTATCAATCGTAATGACTTCTATATTTTGTTATACTTCTTGTTGCTGACTGCTTCCATTGCTTTTGACATATATTCTTCTTGTTCCTTGTTGTCTTGATTCTGATTGTCTTTTACATGATGCTATGATCAACACCTTCTGTAATGATTAGATATATATCTGTTGTTACTTGCACTGGCTGTTTTGTTTTTCTGCAATTGTTCACTACATTTTTCCTCACACTTCATAATTGATTGATGTCTGCTTATAGTTCCTGGAAAGGTAGTGACAGTTCATGGGATATGGGTCACACCTTTTTGTTACAACTTGTTTGCAAGTGATTATGAACAATCTTGATTAATTATGAAACTGATGATTGTATATCATATTATGATCATATTCTAACAAAGACTGTAGAAAAAGAAAGTGAAGCTGGGAAAATCAGCACCTGAGTGATTGCATAATTCCTGTCATTGGCCCAGATACTCTTATTCACTAACACCTGAAATTTAAAAGGATTTGTGAGATATTCCTAACACTTTTATAAGTTAGATGTCAGATAAACTTTTATTTTCTATTTTTAGCAAAATATTAAAGGCAAAAACAGGCCAAAATTTCAAAGAAAAAAAAACCTGCATACTTTTTAATACAAATACAGAATGTACATTATGTCTCTGAATTTTCCTATGCGGCCTAACTGTTTACCTCTGACTTCTATTGGAATTCATTAAACCCTTTTTTTTTAATTTTTCTGTACAAGTATATCTTACTAGAATAGTTGCATCTACATTTTATGTGACCTTTTTTTGGGGGGGATTGTTTGTCTTTTCAGAAGAATATGACAATGTTTTAGATGCTTTTGGTTTAATATTCATATCTGACTTTCTCTATCAAATTTCTGGCTTTATGGCTTCTGGTTATGAAAATCCTGTTTTCATATTGCAAAAGCAGAAACTCTGAGAAGATATAACTTACAGGAATCCCTTTTTTCCCTATATCATCCCATAAAAATTCAGGCCATATTTTAAAGCACCTATTAAAAGTATTTGCTCAGTTTTAAGGCTGAATCCTGTTATAACATGTTAGAGTTTCAGAACTTGCCATCATGGATCAGAAATTGGATGCCGTTTCGGGCACAGACTGCACAATCAGAGTGAGAACAAAATCCAAGGAGGGGGAAGGATGTTCGACGAGTGGAAAGTGACATACCGAAGGAGGTACTACGAGAGTGGAGGTCTCTTCTGTCGGCTGCATGGTGGGTGGAAAAAGGTTGCCAAAGCATGTGCCCTGCAGGAAGAGATGTCTGTGTTTTCTCTCTGGTAGATAGCTTGACATGGCTTTATGATTTCCACAGAAGATCTGGAAAGACTGATTCGGTAGTTAAAATGGAAGAAGATCCATAAGAACACGGAATGGAGATATAATTCAGGAAGAACCAGAGGAGTAAAAGGTTAGAGTTGGAATAACTGTAGTCGTTGATAGATGATCTTGGTAGAGGCAAAGTAGGTGAATAGAGTTCCTGAAATCTACATGATTGGAATCATTTCAGATAAGGTTAGCATCATGATGCTGAGGTGCCTAATAAGTAATTTATTTGTTTTGATGGCATGATTCACTCTGATTCTCCCTCTGATCGTCCTTGTATGTGTATTATTGTATAACCTTGTTGATTTACTGTCGAGACCCACCCCACCTGCAAATCACTACATAATGGTAGAGATGATTTGAATGGTGTTTCGGCAGTCACTGTTATACATATTTTTTTGCTTTAAATAGGTGATTGTCACAATGTCACGTAAATATGAAGTAAATCGTTTGTGTTATGGACTGCCATTCGATATTGATTCTTGGGATATCTCTGGAGGTAATTACGACCATTGCACTCAAGTAGATTTGTAAACTGAGTTTGAATTTGAACCAAATGTTACCAGAAATGCCTTGTTTTACCTTGAACATTTTAGCCATTTTTTAATGGGGACATGGAGATATCTTATTGAAACTTTGAAGATTCTTATCTTTTGGAGAGATACTACATGTTTTTGTAAAAACGTTACGTTGCCCCATGCTGCCCAATAATAAGCAGCGTGTTCTTGCAACTCAAATAAATAGCACCGCTTTATGTTTCGAATGAATGCATAGCTTAACTGATTTCCTCTTTCTTTGGTTTTTTTTTTTTTTTAAGAGTATACTCGATTGTGTTATCTTTAGGACACAAAGCATACGAGAACCAGCCGAGCTGAGTTACAGTTGCTGCTATTCCTTGTTTGTTGATATATATTTTCATATTTTAAGAGTAGGTTTGTTAGCTTTGGCTTTTGGCGTAAGAAATTTAGATATCTTTTTAAGGTTGAAGAAGAAATGTTTCCTGCAAACATACCTCCGTTCTTAATAATAGATAAGTTCAAGATCTGAAATATCAAATCGTAGGGATATATGATCCTTGAATTTGTATACGATCTATGGTTTTGAGGTTGCAACTAGTATATCATTCACATGGAAAGCAAGTAAACAATTGTATTATCTTCCATTTAAATTTGGTTGATAAGGATATAATAATTCAAAATGTGATCGTTCTTGCTATAGGTCTAAAGGTTTCTTCATAGTCAACACTTTTGATCTGTGCAAAACTTTTTGCCGCCAGGCGTGCCTTGTACTTATTTAATGTGCCTTCTTCCCTTAACTTGGTCATAAATACCCATCTTTTTTGATAAGCTTCATTTCTTTTGGACATGTTACTAGCTCTTAAACTTTATATTTCTTCATCATTGTGATTTCTGTTCCTGTTGCCTGTCTCCATCGATCCATTGTAAATGCTTGGCTTACTATTTTGGGAATGGCCTTCTTGCGAATCGGAATATTAGCAATAATATCACCTTCGAGCGTGTCTTAATATTGTCTTTGTTAATTGTGGTTCATGTATGTTAAGATTTTCCCACTCTCCTGCACTTCTCATTGTCTAATGCCATTTATAACATCACTTGATGCTATATCCCTGATATTGGTCCCTGGATAATATGTTTAACTCTATTATCTGATGATTCTAAAGTTTGTATTAGAGCTTCCGGTTGTTTCCATTCTGCTTGGATTTCTTTGTTTAATACTAGAACGTAAGGTTTGTAGTCCACATCAATAGAATTATTGTTAACTTCTTTGTAATCTATATGTAGACTAGGAGTGTTTGGGTCATCTTTTTCCTATAATAATTCTTCTTCATTAAATGTAGCATCCCTCAATATAAATAGTTTTTGTAACTTTGAATCCCATATTTGGTATCCTTTCTTATGGATTCCATATTATATGAAACATCCTTCTTTAGATCTTTGGTGTACCTTTGCCTAAGTTTGAATATAATAATAAACACGATTTCCAATGATTTGTAGATGACTTAAGTTTGGTCTCCTATTTGATATCTTGTTTGAAAATTCAAACGATAAATACAAATTTGGACTCTTATTAATTTACGCTAAAAACCATTGTCGAAGTTTTGATTGGACTAGCATGTAATATGACATCTCATATTTTGTTTGCTACATCATTTTGTTCTAGACTCTATGATATTGTTTTCTAATGAATAATCCCTTCTTTCATGAGAAGGTTTTAAAACTCTTGTATTCTATACCATTAGCTATACATAGTTTCATAATAGGTAGTCTTGTTTGTTTTTCCACTTGAGCCTTAAACTCCTTAAAGGTATCAAACACTTCTATCTTTGACTTAGATAAACCTAGACCTTTCTCATATGTTAGAAAATATTTTACTTTTCATATAGTTGATACATTTCTATATGATCCAACATTAGAATGTACAATTTCTAGCTTGAATTTAGTAGTTGTTTATCTTTCCTATGGGAACTTTTATCTAGTTTGTTTTTCAAAATCATATGATATGCAAAACAATCTAGAAATTAAGTTCATCTGCAATATGCCCTATGATGATTGTAAGATTTTTTGCATAGATCTTCTATTCATATGACCCAGTCTTGCATGCAATAGTTTATTTACTTGATATTGATGAGTTGTAGAATAATTTACTTCATGTACAAAATGCAACTTAAATACTTTATATGATTTTTTAGTCTTTGGTAATTTCTTCTAAGATTTATTATCCAATATTGTACATTTTACTTTTTTATTTTGTTCCTTGAAGATTATCTTGTGTCCTATCTTTACGAATTTAGTCATTAACAAGAAGTTATGATCTTTTAATGCAAGAGTATAATGCATATTTTTAATTATACTAGTTGATCAAATATCTTCATATTAATGTTGCCAACTACTTTGTATTTACATATGGCCCGCATGGGAGTTTGATCTTCTCCAACATAAATAGAACAAAAATTTCAAAATAAGTTATAATTACTAAATACATGTCAAGAACACACAAAGTCAATATCAAGTATGATGTTTTCCATTTTAGACACAACATTTGTTACTGTAAAAATATTCTCTTACAAATTTACAAGGATACCTCCACAAACCATACATTTAAACATATGATCTATGACTGTAAATGATCTAACTTTTGATATATTGATAATAATGAAACAAAGTGGTACAAGCCTTCATTCAAACACAAACCTAGCCTATCAACCAATATTAGAATTGATAGGGGTATAAATCAATAGCAATTTGATTATACTCAAGTGATACTAGAGTATTTAAAGTGAATGAGAATTATAAATCAAATAATGGATAATAGACTAAATATGTGGAAAAGGGTTTGGATTTTCCCTTCCCAAAACAAAGAATGTTTTATTAATCAAAAGATAGTTTTCCTTCTAGGAAGGACCAAAAGGTACAATAGTATGAAGTACTTATGAGCAGCGAGGTATCCCTATGCCCAACCATACAAATCACAAGTGTTCAAGCATGATCTTGTCGAATTCCACAAACCTTAAGTTCCTAAGTACACTAGTTCTAGGACGCAAAATCTAATCGTGACAATCGTTGTTTTCCCAACTACACTTGTGGAGCTTAGTTGTATGGTTAAGTGTAATTGAGGCACATGATTTTTATTATTTTATATTTTATTCATCTATGATTAGCAACAAGTTGAAACTCAATTTATGAATCTATTTAACTAATCTAATTGCTAATTAATAACTAACTATCCTAACATAAGTATCCGATCCAACTTTTCGTGCACATCTTAAACACATATAATGCTGCAGGGTTACCAAACGTTAAGTGTTGCTAGGATTACCAAGTGTCATGTGCATGCTTAAAGTGGTCATACTTATGTGCTTAATTGATTGCTATTGAATCTAGCTAGCATAATTTAGCTTAATTACTTAGAAGCATTAAATAAAATTGTGTAAAACATTAAATGCATGAATAAAATATTTAAGCTAGCCAAGGTGCTGCAAGGTTTATCAAAAAAATCATCTTTATTGCTACACACACTTCTGTGCTCAAGTACAACAATGTTCGAATAAAGATCTGTACACTCAAAGACTCTTGTTGCAGGAACTTTAAAAAATATTCTAACTTTAGAGAAAAGAAACTACAAGAGCTTTGCTGTGCTATGACAAAATTTATTGCCCAAACCGTGTGCTCAAGCACTATATTTATAGGCCAACAGACATCCCACAATATTAGATATCCAACATCGCTTCTTGGGACCCAATATTGGGTATCTGCTATTGGGGCTTCAATATCAGAGCCAGGTAAAATATGGTTCGTCATACCCCCACGACTAAATGAAAACTTGTTCTTGAGTGAGCAAAAGAAGGAACAAGTCCTTTATAAAAATATTGGGAAGGTATGGGATTATTGACTAACATGCAAACTGACTCAGATGGAACAAATAGATCCTAAGTGCCCAAGTATATGGATTTACAATCTTTTACAAAATTGGGTGTTCATGACAATAGAATTGAACACCCTAGCCAAAACTAACATCCAACTCCTCTATTAGTTAAAGAGTGAGGGAGAAGATTCAATGATCATGAAGGCCCTCATTGCATGGTGTTGTTGCTTATCCTTTGGTGAAGACAATCCTACTCCCAGTCTAGGCTTCCCACTGCAATCACAAAAAAATCATAAATTAGTGTGCAATGTGTAATGTATAGCCTTTAGATACCTTGTCTTGTCGGTAGTTACACTTGGCTAGGTTGTGATTATGGTGGATTGATTCCTTTAATAGTGTTAGTGAAAAGACTAAAAAATAGGGTAAAATGAATAAGTAGTCCATTATTAAATTCTGAAAAGCCCAAATGCGATGAAATGCCTGAAGAGGATTAAATAATTCACAATAATAAACAGAGGATTTCACTCAAAAAAATGTTGTGAATATGCCCACAATTGGATGTCATTGATGGGACACGCAAAATGATTTGATTATGAGAATGTCTAATGATAAAGAACTTAATTAACCTAACCAAAAGGTATGCAAGTGGATCCTCCCCAAAGCAACCACATGCCCTTGTTGCCCTTACATAACCTTAAACCAAGACGTTCATGGGTCCCATGGGTGATTAATGGTTACAGAAAGTTAAGTACAAAAACTCAAAAGACACTACCTAAGAATTTTGACACATCAAACAAAGACATCAAACAAGAACATGAACATCGACAGTGAGGTGAGGCATGAAAGCATAGATGGATGAGAGAGAGAGTGGAATGGAGTTCCCAATTAAGGTTACATGAAGTCTCTTTTGAATTTTGTGGTTAAGTGACCTACTAAAATTCATCCTTAGTCCAGACCAAAATTCACCATGTTCAATGACTTCGCATCGCCACTCTAAGATCAATCCACCCCCTTGAGACACAAGAGTGCTCCCATAGAACAACCACTGTTCCTTATTTTAAGAAGAATAGAGAAGCGGGAAGTGAGAAATGGCCTTAGTTAAATGTGACCTTCATGCATGGTGATGAGTGGCGAGGTACCCCTACACTCAACCATACAAATATTGGCATTTCACACACGATCCAATCAAACTTCATAGATGGACTAGTTGTCGTATCTAGATAGTTACTCGTAGATCATAGTTCATTGTCTTCCCACTTGGACTAGTATTAGCTTTGTCATGTATGGTTTAGTCCAGAGTGAGGTGTAAGATGCGCTCCTATACTAATGCTACTCCTAGGGCTAATGGAAAATAATATCACTAAACTAGGAGAAAGAGAGAGAGAGAGAGAGAATCTAAACTAGCTTAAGTGCGATGAGCATCTGTTCCTTAATCATCCGTACACATCTTGGACCTCGTGCACAACTACCACTAGGATTACTAAGTGCATGGCCTAAGTACGCTACTAGGTTACCAAGTACTCACACTTAAATGCTCGTGATCAAGTCGTACTCATTCCGTGTTTAATAGGAGTTTAGGGTAAAGAGATGTTAACTACAAAAGCAATAAATAACAATAAATATTAAATAATTAAACTAAGTGAATGTTGCAATGATGAAGTAATCTCGATCTTTATTTCTGGTCATGTGTATGTCCAAGTACGTCACAATCAAATAAAGGATGCCGTACAATTACAATCATCACACTGTGGGCATGCACTGAGAAATAATTCTAACTCTAAGAAGGAAAAATTGCAAGAGTTTGGATAAGGGACTAAGAACTAATGCCAAAACCAAGTGCGCTGCCTTTTATTTATAGGCTCACACAGGAATCGCGATATTGCATACGCGTTATCACGGTTGCGATATCACGTACGCGATATCATGGTTGTGATATTGGGTGTTTGATAACAGGGGTTCGATATCGAGACCTATCAAACTTGGTATCTTGTATCAGGGTTCCGATAACAGGGGTCCGATAACAAGACTTAACAGACCATGACTCATCACATGGGTAACATGTCTTTCTAGTCCCATAACCAGTGCTTGTAGCCTTTTTATTTGTCTAAGGGATGTGCTTTGAATTCCCATTGTTTTTTTTTTAATTGGAAACCACACCATGCAAAGACTTATTTAACTTCCTGTTATTGGTTGATCCGGAATGGTAAGAAATCTATGAAAACACACATGTACCCAAGTAAGTAGAAAGGCACAAAGAGTACCAAGTCCCCTTGAAGTCACACCTTGTTCAAACTTTTGAATCCTTTCCAAGTCCAGAAACTACCAAGGTTGTAATTTTGTTAAAGTTTTATTAATAAAAAAGGAACATCATACTCCCAGAACAAGAAAAACCATAGACTTTGTGGATGGGTGGATGTTGTGGATTCACTACCTATTTTATGAAAAAGAAACAATGCCCTACTTATCAGTACCAAAATTCAAAGTTAGAATTTAGACACCAACAATCAAATAATCAGATAGCACACATCCATATCAAACAAACCACATTGTACCCAGTTGGCAATAAGGCATGTTATTATTAAAACACAGTAAGAAAATCACACCAAAATAAAGAAAAATATACAAGAAATTGTAAAACATTTAAGAAAAATAAAATATACCAATGATGTAAAACAAAAGTTGGAAAAAATTAATAATGTAAAAACAAAAAGATGTTAAATGACGAAGGCATAAAACAAAAAGTTGTAAAAATAACAAAGTGTAGGACAAAAAAGTGTAAAACAAAAAGATGAAAAACTAAGGAGCTGCCTATATAATTAGCATGGATGACCATCTCTTCCACAACTAGGTTGAAATGAGGAGATCCAAAAGATTGAGTGTGGTTGTCCATTTTATGAGATGTTTGTTGCACTTGCTTGCTTAGGCTAGTGGAAATTTGATTTGTTGCATGTTAAATAGTTATTTTTTGCTTAGGCTCTTAGGTTTGTAGATCAACATGGCCCTAGAAGAAAAAGTTTTCTAAATGATATAAGGTCCTTTCCATGACATTTGGAACTTAGTTTTTTGATGTAGAGGACCTTATCTCCTGGTTGAAATTTGACTTTCCTAATTCTAAGGTCATGGCATTTTTTGTTAAATGCCTTGTGCAACTCATTAGATGATAGGGCCACCAATCAATTTTCATCTAGCAAGTTGAGATTTATTAATCTTTTTTTTTTTGTGCTAGAATTAAGTCAAGGTCAAGATCACAAGCTGTTAAAAGTGTACAAAGCTTGGATTGAATTGAAAGAGTTAGTAATTTTCCATACACCAGCTCATAGGGAGAGTAGCCAATAGGGAGTTTCCATGTTGAGTGGTAGGCCCAAAGGGCATCGTTGAGTTTTGTGCTCCAATCTCTCCTATATTCGCTAACAATTTTTGTTAGAATCTTTGTGATCTTCCTATTAGTAACTTCTACTTGACCATTGGCTTAGGGATGGTAGGCTATTGTTAATTTATGCTCAACTCCCAAGTGTTGCATAAACTTATGAAAGGTAGTGGTTGTAAAGTGGGTTCCATTATCAAAGAATAATGCATGTGGCACACCAAACCTATGTACAACATTCTATTATACAAACCAAGTAGCAGTAGAAGATGTACAGTTGGTGATGGCTATTGCTTTAGCCCATTTCATACAATAGTCAACAAAAACTATGATGTATGCCTTTCTATTTGACATGGGTGTGATGGGATCCATGAATTCAATGCCCCATATGTCAAAGGGTTGTAGTAGTTGAATCCACTATTGAGGTCCCTCCATTTGAGCAGTCATTTCATCATCTCATTGGCAACGTTCACAAGAGTGGACGAATTGTTGAGCATCCCTGAAAGTATTGGCCAATAATACCCTACCATCAGGATGTTAATGGATGTGTGTCTATTAGCATTGTGGCCCCCACAAGGACCCTCATGAGAATCCTAGAGAATGCATAGTTGATCATCATCAGGGACACACCAACTAACTAGGCTATCAGCACACACCTTGTAGAGGTTCTCATTTATCTCCATGAAGTGTTTTACCTAGTGAAGAAACTATTATTTCTTCTAGTGCTCCAACCCTTGTGGCATCTCTTGAGTGAGAAGATAGGTGAGAATGCCATCATACCATTTAGGCTCAATGGGCAATTATTTAGTTCATTAGGAAACTGATTAGATAGTGGGCTTTCCTCCTCATTGTTGTCCCATCACAACCGAGATAAGTGATTAGCGACCATATTCTTAGTTTCCTTTTGATCTACCATCATAAGATCGAATTCCTGCAAGATCACTAGCCACCATATGACATAGAGGATCACTGTTGGCTTGTTCATTAGGAAGCAGATAGCACTGTGGTCCGTGTGCACAAAACACTTTGTATCCAATCACATAGTGCTTAAACTTCTCTAGAGCAAACACCATTGCCATCAATTCTTTTTCTGTGGTGGTGTAGTTCAGTTGTGCACCCACAATGTTTTAGCTTGTATTATGAATGTAATATGGATGTTTCTTATTGTCCAACTGCATAAGCATAGCCCCCAAGGCATAATTTGATGCATCTATCATAACATGAAATGGTCTGGATTAGTTGGGTGCTTGTAGAATTGAAGTTTTTACAAGTTTCTCCTTTAGCTGTTGGAATGCTTTTTCACATTCCTTGGTCCAAAAAAATAGGGCATCTTTCTTTGTTAGCTCAACCAACAATTTTGCGATCTTAGAGAAATCCTTTATGAATTTTCGGTAGTAGCCAATGTGTCCAAGGAATGACTAAACATCTTTGACCATTTCTAGTTGGCAAGTGATTCCTTGGATGACCCTTATTTTTTGGGATTGACCTCAACCCTTACTTGTGAGATTCTATGCCCTAATACAATGCCCTCCTAGACCATTAGATGACTCTACCAATTTAGTTGTAGGTTTGTTTCAACACATCTTTTGAGTACTTGCTCAAGGTGGTCTAGGGCTTGCTCAAATGTAGCTCCATAGGTGAAGAAGTCATCCATGAAGACTTCCACCCCACTACCGATCTACTACTGAAAAATACTTAAAACCAGGCATTGGAATGTAGCAGTGGCATTGCACAGGCCAAATGACATCTTTCGATATGCAAAAGTTCCCTAGGAACTCATGAATGTTGTTTTGGCCTAGTCCTCTAGCATGATCTAGATTTGGTTATAACCACTATAACCATTTAGAAAACTAGAATGGTAATGCCTAGATATGGTGTCCAACACCTGATCAATGAACAACAACGGAAAATGATCCTTGAATGTTGTCATATTTAATAGCCAAAAATTGATGCAGACTCACCACTAGCCACCTTTCTTTGGCACAATCATGAGTGGGCTGACTGACTCACTATCCACAATGGGCTAGATGAACCCTACTTTTAGGAGTTGCTCAATCTCCTCTTTGATGATTTGCTTCAATTTTGGGTTCAACCATCGTTGTGGTTGCCTCTTTAGCTTCATGGTTGGACCAATGTAGATACGATGCTGGCATATCCTAGGATCAATTCTTGTGAATTTAGGATATGGCCAAGCAAAGGCTATTGCCCATTTGTCAACCACATTCAATAGCATTTGTTTTTGTCCCAAAGAAAGATTTGCATTAATTATAATCAGCTTCCCATTTTTCAAGAATGCATATTTCATGCTGACAAGTAGAGTTTTTAACTCAAGGGGTTCTTGTTTAAAATTTTCAAGAATTTCCAACTCTCCCTAATAGGTATCATAATTCACACTATTAGAGAGTTGGTGATGAACTTGCTCCAATTCATCCATGTCTGTGACATTAGTGCATGTCAGGCTCTTAGTAGGTTCCATAAACATTGTGCTACTTTCAGAATTAGTGGTTAGGCATTGGGTATCCTCTTGTTTTGTGGCTACTGCGTACAAAAAACTTTGAATATTTGCTTCATGTGCACACTACTTGCATGTAGAAATAGATGCTCATTTCACAAATCAGAGTTTCTGCATGTAATTGCACCCAATATCACTGTACATGATGCATGGAACTTGCTTCTTCTCAATCTTTCCAAATGCATCTTCCTTAGATATCTCTAGAGAAAGATCTCTAATGTCCATTCGTGCATCAACAGTGCTTAGCCATGCCATTCCCATAATGATTCAAAAGTCCTCCTTATAGTTCTCAACCTTGATTACTAAGAAATCAGGAAGATAAGACCACCCACAAATAGTGGTCAAAATGTCTTTCATCAGTCCTAATGGAATAGTAATGGATTGATCTACCAATTCTAATCCAATATTACTCTTCTTGAGAGGTAGTAGGTTCCAAGAAGTATACATATCATGAGGAATCAAGCTCACATCGAAACCTGAATCAAGAAGAGCTTTACATGATTCATTCCTAATAATCTGCAAATAAATAAGGGGACTTCTAAGATCAGTTAATTTTTTAAAAAGGTTGCTAGCCTAGATCCAATTAGATATGACATGAGTGAGCATAACAGTATGGATTTTGGACAATATTTGGTTTGAAGGGGACTCAAAGAAATTAGATGTAGAGGGGTATGGGGAAGCAAGGTTGCTAGCTATAGGTGTATGTGAGGGTTTAGGTGGGCTTTTGGGTCGAAAAAAGGTATTTTTCATGATCTAATGTCTGAACCACTCGATTGATGAACCAATTGTAGATTAACAGCCTTGGTAGTGCTGCGTTGCTACGACTAGGCTAGAAGTTCACCTTGCATGGATGGAGTAGGTGGTAGCTACATTAACAATGGAGGAACAAGTGTAGGAACAAGAGATGGATAAAGATAGAATGTGGTATCCCTCTTGGAATGTGGAGAATGAGTTCTATAGTATTCTAGAGGGTAGTAGTGATGTTGGAAAGGAGAAATATGACTAGAAGAGTCACGTGTAGATAGGGCTTACTGAATGTAATACCCATATGGATTTAGTTACCTTTAAGGGTACTACTGCCTTGGTGGTGGTCGCACCCATGACTGTAGGTGTTGCCACTATTGATACTACTTGTACAGTTGTGGTGGAGTTCAACTTAGATAATATTGCTGTTGCTGATGGAATTACCTAGGATTTTCTTGAAGATAATGTAATCTTTTGGGTGTTTTTCTTTTTGTTAGTTGTGGATTCAGAGCATACATCCTAGACTTCTGTAAGTTTGACATGATGTTCATATTGGCAGATGTCACATCCTCCATCATAATCTAATTTAGTTTTCGTAACTTCCTCTACTACAGCAAACTTGCACTTATTTGATAGGCATGTTCATCTTTCTTTCACTTATTGCGATCATAATCACTACCTTGTTCTTTGAACTCTTCAAAAATTTTAAGGACAACTTGAAATCTGCTATTCATAGAGTCCCATAACTGATCTACCTTAGTCGAAATTTCAAAGGTATATTTTTAAATCGACAAGGTTTTCTAGTTTACCACCTCATCAAGTGATGATTCCTCCTTACTATCACAGAATCTGACCTCCCTCTTATGAATGGAAGGATCTCAATTATATTCTTTTACACTTTTGCATTTCCTCAACTTTGCTTTTTCTTTTGCTACCTACTTGATAAGCTATTGGATCTGATGGGCTCTTAACTCTGACAATCACCCTTGGGCATAGACTTCAAGAGTTCTTCTTGTTTATGATCAGAGCCCATCTACTATGTGGCGAAGTTGTTCTTACTGAGAATAACCATGGTTAGGGCATTAGTGTAATAAGGAATAATATCTATCCATGGTGGCATCCAAGGACTCATGTGTTCCTTACTTCCATCCTTGGATTTGCCTCCTCAAATTGGACACTCAAGAGTATGTCTGATATTTGTCATTGAATAGTTCGAGCATTATACTCCACCATCTGATGGATTCTGGCTCTAAGGACCAGTACCAACTTTTTGCTTCCTTGATGAGTGTCCTGGGAAACAACTTAGGTTTTTGCTAGTCATTTTCTATATTATGTAAGGCACATGCATTCTACAAAGTCTAAAGATGGTTCTATGGATCTAAGTTATATCCCCCTTCAAACCTAGGGATATTATTCATGTTTAGCCTCTTAGTTCAATTATCCTTCATGTGCCTTATAGGAATTCTCACCGCCTCTACGATGTTCAGCATGCTTTGGGTAGCAAGAAAAGGCTTATTGTAGCCATGATCTTAGGGTCTACAATGCCCTCTACTACATCTTTTTTTGTGGTGATAGGCCTCTCTTGAATGTCCACATCACAGATCTTGACTTGCCTGATGGTCCCTATAATCATCTCAGTCTCGTTGATCACCTCCATCACAATCACATGTCCTACAGTTATGTTCAAAACCAAAAGAGAAAGAAGATGATGATGAAGATGAAGAGGAAGAAAGACTAGCATCATCACGATGCTTGCCACCCCCTCTTCAATGGCCATTGTCATGATCATGATCATGCTACTTGCCTGCATTCCTACCATGACTCTCCTCCTTAGATCCCCCTTTGTCATGGGATCCATTCTTGCCAGAACTAGGATTATGTATCATGGACTACAAGTTTTGGTTTTGACCTCCTTCACTAAAATCAAAGAGAGAAGTCTCTTTGTATGGAAAACCCCCAAAGAAGGATTCTCCACCATCTTTTTAGTATGTCAGGAATGGAGAATCATTCAACCACTTTTGTTTCACAGATTTAGAATGCTACTCTAGCTGTTGATCCCTCAGACATTATGCATCAGTGGGATGATAATCCCTAGCATCACTATCCTACACAACATATTCAACACTAGAACATTTGGAGCAAGTGTTGTAATGGTGTGTGAAGATAAATCTTAAGCTCAATTATCAAAAGAGTCATTTAACAATCGAAAAGGGCATTGTCCTAGGGCATCAAATTTCAAAAATAGAATTGACATGAATCTAGAAAAGATAGAGTGATCCAAGAAATAACACAATAGACACAAATAGTAAAAGATGTTCAATCATTCCTTGAATACATTGGCTACTAGAGGAGATCTATTGAGAATTTCTCCAAGATTTCCAAACCACTTGTAGAGCTAACAAAGAAGAATGTATCATTTGAATAGACCAAAGAATATGAGCATGCATTTCAACTTCTCAAGAAAAAGCTCATAAAAACTATAATTTTGTAAGCTCTAATTAGTCCAAGCCATTTCAAATCATGACAAATGCATCCAACTTCATTTTGGAAGTTTTTCTTACATAGTTAGATAGTTAGAAGCATCCATACTATATTCATTGTACAAGCCAGACTATTGTAAGTGCACAACTAATCTACATCATAATAGAGAAAGAACTAATAGCAATGGTGTATGCCTTACAAAAATTTAAGTACTATGTGCTTGGATATGTAGTCTTTATGCACAGAAATCATAGTCCAATATGCTCTCTTATGAATAAGCCAACAATTAGCCCCCACATCATATAGTGAATGGTGATCTTGCAGGAATTTGATCTTACCATATTTGATAGAAAGGGATCCTAAAATGTTGTTGCAAATCAATTTTCTCAATTAAGATGGGATAAAAATGTTGATGAAAAACCTATGTTTGACCAATTCCCCAATGAAATACTTTTTGCAAAGGTAACAATGACCATAACAAAAATAACCAAACCACAGTACATGAAATTCCTCTCATATTTACTCACATGGGCAGTCCCTATTGAATGGGATAGGAAGAAAATGTAATACTTCCTTCACCAAGTTAAGAACTGCATAGAGATAGAGGGAAATATCTATAAGATATGCACAAATGACTTGTTGTAATGGTGCATGCCTATTGAAGATTAAGCTATAATTCTCCAAATGTACATGAGGGACCTTGTATAGATCATTATGTAGGTAGGATAATGGCCATTAAAATTCTAGTGGTAGGATACTTTTTGCCTATAATCTTCAAGGATGTACATTAATATGCTAACTCCTATAAATGATGTCAAAGAGATGGAGGAATGACTATAAGGCTAGAGGATCCTCAACAAGGGATATAACCATTAGAACCTTTTAATATGTGGGGAATTAATTTCATGGGATTCATCACACACATGTCAAATGAGAAATCCTACATCATTGTTGTGGTGACCTATTACATGAAATGGATAGAAGCTATAGTAGTAATAGATTATACATTCATGGATACAACTAGGGTTTTCTAACAAATTATGGTAAATAGGTTTGGTGTGCCTAGGGCACTAATTTTTAATAATGGAACTCACTTTATAGGTGCTACTTTTAGAAAACTAATGAGATGCTTAGGATTAGAACATAAATTAACAATACCATACCATCCCCAAAAAAATGGTCAAATAAAGGTAACAAATAGGAAAATCACACAAATCCTTAGTAGGTGTAAGTGAGATTAGAGCATGAAACTCAATGATACCTTATGGGTCTATTGCTCCACCTAGAAACTCCCTGTCGACTACTCTCCCTATGAGTTGGTGTATGGTAAGCTGCAAAACTTTCAATACAAGTAAAATTACGTACACTTGATACAACTTGTGAACTTGACCTCAAGATCTATTTAGCAAAAAAATAATATTTCATGAATCTTAACATGCTAAATGAAAATAGACAAGTAGGCCTTATGATGAGTAAAGTACACAAGACATACGGCAAACAACATCACAACGCTAAAATACAAAAAGTGGACTTTTAACCAAGAGATAAAGTCCTGTAGTGGAACCTTATACATGTACCTCAATGAACAAAATTTCAAATATTATGGAAAGGATCCTCTATTATCCACTACACTTTCCATTCACGCATCATGAAGATTTACTATCCTAATTATTCACACAAGTTAATCTTGGTCAACATGTAACAAGTTAAACCTTTAAGGATTTCCCAATAGCCAAGAACCCCATTAACACCTCAAGCCACAGCTAAGCTGATTCCATATTTTGTATCTCCATCCTTTAACTTAGTCTTAGGGAAGATTCCAATTTGGCCTAACATCTTGTAAGGGCATGATTTTCCAACTTTTTATTTTACAATTTCTTTCTAGTTTTTTCAATTCTTCATATGTTTTCTATTTCTTGTAATTTTTTAATTTTTTTATAATCTTCCTTTATTTGAATCATTTTTCTTTTTAACTAATTTAATTTTAATTTAATTTTTATTTCAACATTAATAAGGATCATTGTTTATGTACAGGCCAACGTTGTTGTTTGGATAGTGTCCTATGCCATCAAGATGATTGGGAAAGCAATTATATAAAGTAGTGAGACCACATTGTTCATCCCTTCACTTTTGATAAATAAGATATATTCACCATGAAAGAAATTTGGTTTTTCTCACAATAAAATTAAAATTAACTCATGATGTTTACACCTGGAGGAAAGGAAGAAAGACCAAGAGGAAATGAAAAAGGGTGTGGCATCAAGAGGATTTGTTGATTCCTTGTACTTCCTCTATGGATCTTACTACTCCATGTATTTAGATCATTGCTCATATTTTACTTTTGATGAAAATATATTTTTGAATAAGTGTTATCATGCCATATCACTAGAAACACATGTAGCCCATGCCTAAAGGTAGTCCTCTGGTAAGGAAATTACAAGTCACCAATTAATTAATTCACAAAAGAAAATTGATTCCTAGGGTATCACTGAAAGGACATGTTACCTATGCCTAAAGGTATGCTACTTCTAGGAATTCCAAAGATCTCGTGGACTATTCCCATTATGTAATTAGAAAGACATGTTATCCATGCCTAAAGGCATTCCTCTAATCAATGGCCAAGTTTCCTAAAAGCAGTTAATGTTTAAGTAATTAATTAAAAAAAAATGCTTCCTTGTACACTTTTCTTAAGTAATGATGTTTTCATATGGTTGTGATGGTATCATGGTTGTAAGTTTGAGATAAGATATTTCAATATCACTAGAAAAGATATGAACTTGGTTTGAAACCTGTACAAAGAGCCATAATGATCATTTTAATTACTTTCGACATAAGGACCTATTACAATCATGGTAAAGCATCTAATGTCCCTTTTCCTACTATTCCTTCTCATTCCATTATTCACCTCAATGCTACATGCACTTGCTTGACTAATGATTTCACTTAATATAGTATAGGATTCTAAAGACAACTGTTATGTGGATGTAACATATGGACTAGAGTAATATTCAATTCACAACATGCCTATGGACACCTTATGAGATGGTTATAAAAAGGTATTAAGCATATGAGCCTACTTTGAGGAGGATCCACTTGTATAACTTTTAAACCTCAAGTCTATGCACCACCTATGCATGTCAAATCATTAAGCTACAATTCAAAGTTGAATGCATTCCTTCTTTCTCATTTCATCTTCTCATTAACATTAAAGTGTCAAACCTATAACCTTAGTGTTATAGCTTCTCAACATTCATAACCTCCAACTAAATCTCACCAATGTTATCCTCATGTCTAGATCCTCTTTCTACCTCTCATTTAACCCCTATATTTCTTTGAAATTTACAAAAATAGGCTATAAATTCAAAAGAAAAATTTGAGTTTGCATTACATCAATGCATTCCTTTCGAGGCAATATAAAAATATGACATATACACATGACCATTACCCAATTTTTTGTCATTTTCTTTTAAACATAAGGGGAGGTTTTGCATTTCTTTGAGCCCAAAGCCTTCTACAAGTGATATCTTAACTTTCACATATCCAATTTCACCCATTTTCAATTTTGTAAGCTATTGAAATCGAGCTCTACATTGTGGGGATTCTTACATAACAATTTCAGAATTCTTTCACACCTCACAGTTGAAAAGCTAAGGTAGGTAAACTTAATTAAAGAATAAAAATTAATTAAATTAACACTTAGCTACCTTAGGATCTCAAAACCATAAGACTATGATCACTTAAGAGCCAATGAGACACACTTTTTTGAAATTAGGCTAATTACTAGACGATCAAAGGGTACCAACACTTGTATTCATGCTATTAAGACTAATCAGTGATCATTTATTTGGTTGTAGATGGTGTTGAAGTAAGGTCCTCAAGAAAGTGAACCATCACAACCAAGGGAGAAGTGCTTGCAACAAGGCTTAGGATAGTAACAATAATAACGAGTAGAATAAGTGGTGGAAGCCATGCATGGAATTGGATCACTAAGGATAAAAATCAAGGTAGAATCTATCTAACAGATTCCCATCATAGAAATAGAGTATTCTAGGAAAGATGAAGCACCTTGACCCAGGCCAAGCACTGAGGTTACACTTACAATGAATTTTCTAGAGAAGGATTGAGGAAAAGAGGTCCAGGACATGGTTCTTTAGGAATCAAACTTTAGATCATTCTTGGAATTCATACATGAGGAGGTCCATGCATAATGCAAGCATTCCCACTCTTGCCCACCATTTCCACTAGTGGGGAATGATACCTTGGTGAAGCCTATCTTTTCTAAAATAATCATCAAGGAGATGCAATAGTGAAGATCAAAGATATTACCATTTCCTACTTAGTGAAGGTCATAACGAAGGTCTTTAGATTACCTAATGTGAAGTCAAAGCTTGTGGAGTTGTCAACTCAGTTTGATGCAAAGGTAAAGAAAGAATGGACATAAAGGTGCTATGGAGTTAACCATAAGTAGTATGGTGCCTTGACCAAGGAAATGAACATATATTTCAAGATAGTGGCATACCATCTCAATCCAACAGTATGGCCTAGGAAAGTTACATTGTTCTTTGCAAGTCATGTGTGGCTCTCAACAGAAAATTCTTTATCAACCTACCTTCACTAATCTTCTTGGAGATCAAAAAGAGATTCAAGAAGAATGAGAAAGAGAGTAACACACTCCTATTTTCTTACTTAATTAGAAAATTATGCAAGAGATGAGGAATTTCCCACTATGCTAATGATATACTTCAAAGGGTCCTTGCTACATCATGGTAGGAAATAATGAAGGAAAAGGTACCCTCCAAGTTCTAGGAGGAGTACAACCATCAGCTAAGGACACTGTGGATGTGAAAGAACACCTAAGGAAGCATAGGAAGTAGTAACAACAATAAGCATCTAGTGGCGGTAAGCCATCTACCAATTTCCTGGGCATGAGTCATCTCAATGAGGTTGTAAGGACCATTAGTTGGCCATCAAATGATATAGAAAACCTATTCTCCATGCAAAAAGGATAAGCCACTCTTTGTGCTACTAGCTGAATAAGTTTCTGAGATTTTGGACAATGCTGCAACTTTCTCTATGATATTGAAAGAAGGGGAATGCATTGCAATGGTCATCATGTTACATAAGGGGTAGTAGATAGTAGCAAAGGTGGTGGGAGATAGAATTGACTAAGCAATGAAGGTTCATGTGGCACCTATGCTTAACATTGCTCTTATGATAGACATCCAAGTTTCTACAAGAACCAAATCTAGGAGAATGATCACTGGTTAGTACAAGGAAGTGCTAAAAAGACTAATGGGTACTAAGCAACCAATGCCAAAGATATTTAATATCCCAGAAGACATATCAACTACCCAATCTGAACTATTAGCAATAAGGGATAAGCTCCTAATAGCAAAAGTGCAACATTAAGAGGTTGTTAATGTTAATCAAATGTTGATAGTTGAGGTTGCAAACCTTAGAACTATCTTGTATAACCCACCCATCCTTCAACCAAAGTTGACACAAGATGAAGCTTTCTAAAGACTTTAGGCAAAATTATCAAATACAATGTTGCATGACACCAATAATGATCTCCTTCAAGTACACTAATAAAATAAGAACCTAACCAAAGAAAATCTATCATTGCTTAAGTTAAAGAAGTTGAAGTAACAAATGGAGAAATACCTTAAGCCTTAGTAGGATCAAGTTACCAAAGTGAACCAAGATGTTAGAAGGTTGGTAGCTAAAAATTAAAATCTCACAATGGAGGAGGTATGGGCCATCATAGAAAAGTTAGCCATTGAGATCGCTACCTAGAAGAATGAGACCCTAAAATATGAAAAAGTGAAAAATCATTATACGAACTAGGTGAGCATGTTCAAATAGATGAATGGAAAGGAGATTCGATTAGATAAAACAAAAATGAATGATGCTCTCTAGTAGCTCCAACAATGAGGAGATGCATTGAAACTCATCTATGATAGGCTAAATACGTTGATGAGCCGCGATATCGCATACGTGATATCGTGTACGCGATATCACGGCCTGCCTCAATTTCTATAAATAAGAGGTAGCTTTCCTTGTTCTAGGTAGTTAGACTTAAACCCTTAGCTAAACTCTTTCAATTTTACCATTCTAGAGTTAAAATAATTTCCATGTGCCCGTAGTAGGAGTCTTAAAGTGAACAGATCTTTATTCGAGCAAATTGTACCTGAGCACACATTTTTGTACGGAAATAAAGATGAACTTTATGTTAAACCTAGCAGCATACATACTAAGCTAAATAGTAATTAATTATTGATGAATGTTTAAATGCTTTCCTAGTTAATTAATCTCTCTCAACCNTTACTTAACCATACAATCGTGACAATATAAGTAAGTTTGGGAAGACATCGATTGATTAACCTTAAGTGTTCCATTAAGGCACGTAAGCACTTAGTCCTTGGAGTTTGACCGGATCGCATGTGAAATGCTCGTATTCGTATGGTTGAGTGTAGGGGTACCTCGCCACTCATCATACATATAATCAATAAAAGATCCACATGAAGAAGTTGCAAATAGAGAAGATGACAGAATATATGAAGCTCATGAACCTTCGTTATGCCAACCTAGTAATCTTAACTATTGAATGGCCACAATCACTGTTGAAAAAGCAAGTAGCCAACTCATACCTCTTATATGAGGCTAAGATCAAGCTTCAAAAGGAGACCAAGCAAAAATCTTGAAGTGGCTAATACACAGCGTGAGGTTCTCCATGTGAAATTTGAATATTAATGATCTGTTGTAGAGAACCTAGCTATTAGAATGATGGACCACTAGGAGTTGCAAAACATTATGCGAGTGTTCAACATCAAGTGCAAGCAATTTGTAGCTAGGTTTGTCAACACTAAAGAATTATTTCCTTCTTTATCTTGCCCTTGAGATGTGCCAACACCATTGAGTCTAGGCAATGCTGCCTAGACCATGAATGATCCCAGAAGCAAGAAGGAGAATATGAAGGTATTATTAGATGCCTTCCAACTTTTAGTAGTAGTAGTAATAGCAAGGTAGCCTAGGCTACCAGCAGAACCAAGGTAGGAGGAGCAACCACTAGAGCTACACAAGCCACCACGTCCTAGCACCATCTAAAGCATTTTCCTTGGGTCAATTTTGTACATAATGGATAGTCAAATTTTGTAATGTATTTAATTTTCTATTAAGTTCAATTAGAAGCATTTGAATACTTTTATTGTGCTAAAGCACTCATGTTGTAGTTAGTATTGTACTTCTCCAAAAATATTCCAATGCTATAGTTAATTAGTAGTCAATTAGTAGTAGTAGGATGTGTTTATATTCATTCTTTCAAGTTTTGACACTCATTGATGATGAGCGGTGAGGTACCCCTATGCTCAACCATATGAATACAAGTGTTTCACGCATGATCCGGTCGAATTCCAAGGACTAAGTGCCTATGCACCTTTGTGAAGCAAGGATGGGTTGGTTGATCGTTGTCTTCCCAAACTTACTTGTATGTCACGATTATATGATTAAGTAAGTTTAAGGCATATAATTTTTATAGCTTTTATGTTTTTATGTCCTGCTGCTAATAAGGGAGGAGAGAGAGAGATGACTAATTTAACTTAACTACTGATTAACTAGTCTTTAAACTAATCCTAACACCAATATCCATTCTCACTTGTCATACACATCCTGAACTAGTGCAACACTACTAGGATTACCAAACGCTAATCATTATTGGGTTACCAAGTGTTACATGCATGGTCGAAGTGATCGTACTATGTGTGCTAATAACAGAAATGTAAAGTGCATAAAATAAAATAAAATAAATGCAAAAGAAAATAAAATAAAGGAAATGAGTAAGAAAAAAAATCTGAAGTGCTACAAGGATGAATCGAAGAGCTCATCTTTATTGCCATACACAAGGTGTGCTTAGGTACACAATGCTCGAATAAAGATCTGTCCACACTTAGACCTCCTCCTACAGGCACTTCGAAAATACTCTAACTACAAAAGTTTTGCTACTTGACTCCTAAAAGACTTCCCTTGAAAGACTTCCTTCCAAGACTTCCTCCCTTAAATTGTGCACCTGGGCACTGTATTTATAGGCTTGGGAGCAACTACTCTAATAATTAGAGAAACTACCACTCTAATTTTAGAAAAAATACCACTCTAATAATTAGAAAAACTCAAAGGAGTAACTGCTCTAATAATTAGAATAAACCACTAGAGTAACCACTCTCATCAATTAACATGCCCTTCCCCCTCCCCCTTCCCCATTGAGACACTTAAGGTAATTTTTGTCATTATGAAGGACATTTATTTAATGTTTGTCCTTTTCTACTTATGAAAAAAGATGTTGAGATAAAAAAAAACATATTAAAGCTAAGGATAGAAAAAATAACTTGAAAATAAATAACAAATAATCAAGATAATGTTAATAATAAGAATGATCAAACAATAATAAACTAACTTATATATATATATATATCTCTCTCTCAATTGGCCAAGATGATTTTAAAGAAGATGATGTTAACCAAGCCCAACTACTGGACAAGGTAACAAGATAACTAAAAACAGAATCACTCATCCCTCCTCTATTTCTCTACCACTTACCCAATTTAGTTTTACCCTCTGAGTCAAGTTTGCTTTGTCTTTGTTTGTTCATGGAATTTTTGAGAAATAAATATCTTGCATAAATAATGTTAAAAAACATTTGATTTTCTGTTAAAAAGGCTATGATAGGTGGTTGGATATCAGGATCCATGTTATTTTCAACAGAAAATCGTTTGACTTCTCAACCAAAATTGTCAAGAATATTATGTTTCTTTTCATTAATGCACCTATTGCATGTGGGTTCTCTACTTTTGGTTGAATTCAATAATATGCCAAGAATCATTTCATTACATACATTTCAAGAACGTGGATTTGCAAAAATTCTAACTACAGTATTAAAATTCTGTATTTCTTGAGTAATTTTTGCACCTATCTTTTGCAATCTTGGGATAGATTGAATAGGTTTTGAAGAAGGCATTTCCATTGTTGGTGCACTAGTGACATCTGTAGCTTTATTTATTTAATAAAATGAATTTTCCTCTTGTCAACGTTGCCTCGTTCAATGCTCACTCTCGCTATAATGTGGTTGTTCTTGATCTTCTTACAATTGTTGTTCTTCTTCATGTGTGATTTTTGGAATAGATGTTGCTTGATTAATAGGCATAGATGCATTTCCAGTGTCCTACAAATTTTTTTTGGAAATTTAAATTAAAAATTAAATTACAATATGTACCAACTTGAGTATGGGTAGACACCAACCTATATTTCTTTTTGATTGTTTACATTATTAATATCAATAATGTGGATCATTGCATTGAATGAATTTGCAAGTGATGAGAGGGAATTCAAAGTTGGCACAACCTAAAAAAATATATGCAATTTAAGTATTTAAATAAAATGAGAAGATTTTCCTATAATTTTGATCGACAGGGCAACTTGTCTCGTTTTGGCCGAGAGGCCAACTCATCTCGTAGGATAGGGAGGGAGGGGGGAGTGGATTTGTTGCCCTCCAAGTAATGCCCTCCACATCATGTGCCATGTAAGATCCCACAAAATGAGAAAAAACATGAATCAAAGAGCCACACCTTTTTGTATTCTTGTTGCATAGAATGTGAACCAAAGAACCATAGCTTTTCATATTCCCACTGCACACATAAAAAGGCCAAATGCAACCATAGCTTTTCATATTCCCACTACACACATAAAAAGGCCAAATGCAACCAAATGCAGAATGGAAATGGGAATGGGAATGAGAATTACATTTTCATTCTCTTTGTCTCTATTTGCAACTGTTGCTATAGACCACCTAGCACAACTGAACCAGCTTTAATGACGCTAGCTTTGAAGCTACGCTGGAGTGCTAGAAAGGCACCTACGATGGTGGCCCATGCTTCAACTGCAATAACAAGCTCATTGACATGTGCTTCTTCAACCAAGGCAGCAATAAGGTAGTAGGCCAGTCAACCCTTGCTGCATCATTGCTCAACACCAAAGGCCACGACATGCACACGTCATTAACAATAACCGACAACACTGTGGTTGACGTCAGCATGCTTGGTTATGCCAACAACACTACATGTGGCATGGCTTGGCTTGCACGAATCGCCATCTACAAGGTCTGGTGGGACTGTGGCTGCATTAGCTCTGACATCCTTGCTACCATGGATGCCACTCTGTTTGATGACATTGACATGCTTTCGCTCTCACTTGGTGATAACTCGTAGTAGTACTACACAAACAACATCGCCATCGATGCCTTCACCGCTATAGTCCACTGCCATGTCTTTGTCACTTGCTCCACCGGAAACTCTAGACACAATGCTGACATCGCCTCAAATCTCATGCCCTGGATCATGACCATCATTGCTAGCACCCTTGACTATGACTTCCCAGCCATCATGGTGCTCATTGATGGTAGCTAGTGTGCCAGAACCTCACTCTACTCTAGGGAACTGCTATTGGAAGATCCAAATCTCACACTCATCTATGCTGGAAACACCAGCCTCGATAGTGATAGAAATATGAACTTCTACACCTATGGTAGCTTGGACCCCAAAGGTAGAGGAGGTGTGAATCATAATACAATTTTTGTTATAATAGCTAAAAGATCCCTTCATTTAGGTTTTTTTTTGATAAAATTTATATATGAATTAGGCCACTATGTTTCTTAAGTAGCTTTTTTTGAACATATTTTTTAAGCATAAAATTTTGCAAGTAGGGGTAGGGTGAGGGGTAGAGTTAGAAACATTTGAGAAAGGACAATAATGGCTACAGTTGAAGCTGCAGCTTGAAGGGAAGGGTCTTCTAAAGTTTCTGTGTCAACAATTGCCTTTAGTTATTGGAATCTCTTTCTAGAAACAAACTTTCTACTAGTCTTTTTATGTGTGTTTTTGTTAATTTTTTATAGTGAATTGTAACGTGTTGAACATTACATTTTGATGATTTTGTGCAATTTTCATAGTTTCACTTCAAGTTGAGCTTTTCTGTCATCAGTACTTAGCATGCTTTCCTATACATTTGCATTCCCAATGCAAAAACATTCCAAAGTTTGGTTCTATTCTTTTTTCAATGATTTTTGGAGTGGCAGAGAATTTTAAAATTGTAATTTTCTATTACTATCTTGAGTGATCTTCTTTTGCTACATTCTTTTTCAATGTAAAGGAACATTTGTAAGTTTATGTTTTCTTTATCTCTTTGTATATTTTGTGTAGGTTTTATCATTTCTATGGCTGTGCTTTGAAATTCAACAGTTACCATGGAGTAGATGCGTTTAGTTGTTACGATTGTAACTACTTTTTCATCTATCATATGCATTTTAATAAAATGCAAAAGCGTTAACATTTTTGCTAGCACATGAAAATTATTAGCCAATTTGAGATGTCAACCTAACTTTGGTCATAATTTTAACAATTTTTCCCACTTATTGGGAGGACTTAAAGAGTTCAAATTTGATAATTTCTTCTTAGCTTCTCGCATGCAGTGAGGCTTTTTCTTTATGTACATATTCTTTGATTGATGGAATCTAATGGATGATATGGTTGTTAACCTAGTAAATTTTGAAAATGAGAACTTCTGCACCTCTGGCAGCCTAGACCCTAAGAAGATCTCTGGCAAGATCATGTTGTGATGATCCTAGCCAATGTTGAGGAAAATGGCGAAGAGCTCTCCACCGATGCACATGTCTTGCCATAATCATAAATAACCAATTATTTATAAATCTCCCCTAGCCAAAGAGTCACTACAAGGGAGCCAATGATTATATTTATCTTGATTATTTATAATCTCGGTTATATATAATGATATATTTATAATCATAAACATAAATGATTATATATAATAATTATAAACACTTCATCATAAATAAAGTCAGTTATTTATAATCATTTCATTATATATATCTTATGGATAATGCTAAATGATATATAATCATTATGGATTAGCATTATGAATGAATAAATAATATCTCTAACATTATGGATTATGAGTAATATTTCATCATATCTTGGCTTTATTTATTATGAAATGTTTACCATTCGAATGAATCTTATAATCCATAATATCTCAAATTATAATTATCGATTATTGCTCTAATTATAATAATCTCATAACATTTATTAGATTCCACAATAATTATAATATAATAATTATGAATGAGGTTGATGAGCCGCGATATCACATCCACGATATCGCGTCTGCCCCTGCAATATCGCGTACGCGATATCACAGCCCTCCGCAATGTCTATAAATAAGAGGCGGCTTTCCATGTTTTAGGCACTTAGACTTAGACCCTTAGCCAAACTATAGCAGTTTTACCATTCCAGAATTAGAATAATTTCCATGTGCCTGCAATAGGAGTCATAAAGTGAACAGATCTTTATTCAAGCAAGATATAAGATATAAAAATCATATACCTCAAGACATTACTTAACATTACCTCAAGACATTAGCATAATACATTAACAAGATAAAAGATATAAAAATCATATACCTCAAGACATTAACAAGATAAAAGATATAAAAATCATATACCTCAAGCTTACTTAACCATACAAACGTGACAATACAAGTAAGTTTGGGAAGATAGCAATTGATTAACCTTAAGTGTTCCATTAAGGAATGTAAGCACTTAGTCCTTGGAGTTCGATCGGATCGTGCGTGAGACGCTCGTATTCACATGGTTGAGTGTAGGGGTACCTCGCCACTCATCATTGGCACCGTTGTTGAGGACTTAGTTGTTTGTGCACTACGTAGAACATAGGAGATCATTCATATTGTTAGGACATTAGAACGAACCCTTAGGGTTGATCAAAAGAAAAATAAAATAATAGTAAACAACACACCAAACAAGACTAAAATGTCTTCTTCTTCACACAAAAGCACTTCACCACCTAGGACAAACACAAAAGACAGTTGGCGGCACAACACACGTAACCAAGATCTACTAGTGCCTCAACAATTCCATGTGGTATATATTCATCACGATGAATATGTACCTGACTTTATCTTTATTCTCCATCAAGATGAAAAACTGCGTTGGAGAGACTTGGAGGGTGACATAGTGTTGCCTCCAGATCAAGTAGTCCCCAACATGCTTCTTCATGCTCTCGCGCGAGTAGGCATGTCACAGTTATATGCGGAATACGTTGCATGCGATTATGACACAAGGGATTACCATCCCACAGAAGCACAACGTCAAAGGGACTTGCGACAAGAGAGATACTATACATCGTTGAAGGGTAAAAGACCCCATAATGCTCCACCCGTCTTAAGAAAAATTGAGGGTGGTGAACCTATTTCAATAGGTTCTCCACAAAACAATGTTCCCCCTCCTAACGATGGTTAGGAGGTGGTGTATCAGAACCTCCACTCCACGATTCATAATTCTGGTTCTAATCCCCATGAACACCAAGTGTTCAATGATGGAACACAAACACATGATAAGGGTGGGTAGTCTGATCGTCATCATGATTGAGGCCGAGTCCACCAAAGAGAAGGTAGGAAACATCATCATGACGATGGTTCTCCTTCTTTTTCACCTTCATCATCACATTCAACCTCTCCTTTAGTATTAGGACGCAGTCATAAGGAACCTAACCGTGAGGATAAAGGTAAACAGAGTGAGAAACCTCAATGAGAGAGTCGAGAGCGAGGACGAGGGCACTCTAGAGAATCACAGCATGGAAGAAGGGAAAGTAGGGAACCCCGTAGACATCATAGAAGCTATGAACGAAATGACCATGAAGAACCCATACTCGCAACCCGAAGCATGTTAGATATCACGGAGGTTGTAAGAATTCCCACAAGGCACCAAAAATATAGCAGGATCAAGAGGTTAGACATGAATAATATCCCACGATTTGAGGGGGGATACAATGCTGATCCTCAAAACCACTTACAAGAATTTCACGATGCATGTGCCTTGCAAAACATTGAGAACGAATGGCAAAAACTAAAGTTGTTCCCAAGGACACTAGTAAAAGAAGCGAAAAGCTGGTACTGGTCCTTAGAACTGGAATCCATTCAAAGGTGGAGTATGATGCTAGAACTATTTAATGATAAGTATCAAACGTACTACCGGGTGTCCAACCTACGAAAGCAAATCCAAGGATGGAAGCAGGGAAGTCATGAACCCTTGGATGCTACCATGGGCTAATATTATGCACTATTACATTGTTGCCTGGGCCATGGTTACTCATAGTAGGATCAACTATGTCATCTCATGAATAGACTTAGGCATGAAACTAGAACAACCCTTGGAACGTATGCCCAAGGGAGATTATCAAAGCTTAGGTCCCATCAGGTTCATAGATTACTGGAGCAAGTAGTTAAGGAAGAAGGGGAGCTATGTAAGAGAGAAAGTGCAGAAGAGTACAACTACAATCCTTCCCTCTGAAAAAGGGAAGTGAGATTCTGTGAAGAGGAGGAAGAGTCACCACATAAAGAGATGATGAATAGGAAAACCTTGCCACTCCAAAAATTAGCAACAGAAGTGTCGGCAAAGGTAGACCAAATGTGGGACTCCTTAGATAGTAGATTTGAAACCGTTCTTAAAATCATAGAGGAGTCTAAGGAGCGAGGTAGTGACTATGAAAAAAAGAAAAAGAGGGACATGGACCATGCATGTAACAAAGGTAAGGGTAAAATGGCCATTACTGAAGAGGTTGTGGATTCTGATATGGACAATGATGATGGATGTGAGATATGCCATTACGACCATCCTAAGGGATGTTGCCCAATAATCTCACATCTACAAGAGTTTGGGATGTATGCACTCAACCCACGACTTAACAAACGACAAGCACGCCAATGGTTACCTTATCCCCAAGGTAACCCAAGGCAGTTCCACCAACCTTTAACATATTATCCAAGTGGAACTCCACCACAACCTATTGAGCAACACTAGCAATGGCAATACCCACAGTCGTGGGGGATGCCACCACCAAGGCAATAATACCCTTACCAACAACCGGATCCATATGACTATGACATGTAGTAGCCAATCTCTCCACGTGACTATGTTGGTCATGTGACACCACAACATCACTGCCAAGCTCAGGAGTATTATAGGACTCTTTCTCCTGGGAGAGACAACCCATAGACATACCATCCTCCAAACCCATCAGCAACTCTCACACCGATAGATCCATTACCACCCACTCCAGCAATGCAAGGGGAACTTCCCACTCAACTGCAACAATGCAATGCTACGAGAGCTATAAACCTTCAACCCGCTACTAGTTCTGAAAACCGTACAAAGAGAAGACCTTTCTTCAGAACCAATAGTCCAACCAAGCTCTCACAACCACAAGCAGTTGAGCCTCTGAATGCTTATCCATCAAATAAGGTTTCAGAGCCCCCTTCAAACCAAAAATAGAGCTCAATGCACACAGTTATGTTAACATATGTTGTCACTAACTGGATTAAGGAGGGCCACCTTCCCAGGAAATTCTCTGACCCTAGAAGTCCTTTAATTTATCTCTATGTCATTGGGAATGAACCATGTAAATCTCTTCTAAACTCAGGTTCCGGAGTCAGCTTAATATCATAAGAGATGTATAAAGCCTAGAACCTGCCTCCACTAAAGAAGAGAAATATTTGCTTAGAGCTAGCTAACAAGTCCATCACTGTTCCCTTGAGACTGGTTGATGAGACGCGACTTGCACTAGGCCATGATATCGCATACGCGATATCGCGGCCATCGCGATATCGCATCCCATGCGATATCGCGTATGCGATATCGCGTCCCGCCATCATATCTATAAATAAGAGGTGGCACTCCCTTCATTTCCCAATCCTAGCTAGTGTAGCGAAGCTCTGGCAGATTGATCACTCCAGAGTTAGAATTCTTTCCCCATGTGCCTGCAGTAGGAGTCCTAGAGTGAACGGCTCTTTATTTGAGCAGCTTATAACCTGAACCCAAGTTGTGTACGGCAATAAAGACAAACTTGTTTGGATAAACCTTGCAGCACGTGGTTTCATTTGTTGCTTTCATTTACTGCTTTCCTAGTGCGTTCAAGTACGACTTGATTACGAGCGTCTACGGACGTGTACGGCTAGTCAAGGAATC
>MNCI01022106.1:0-12934 GCA_015680685.1 Gnetum montanum | reverse complement strand
TACTTAATAATTAACCCTTTTTGGATCCCGTAGTTTTCATTTAAGGACAAGGTGATGACAACATATTATGCCCAAGGCTATGAGGCAACTATAATCATCAAGTTGTGCACATTATTTTGATTAATTACTATTAATTGTCATAATGTTCAAAAATAGGATGTTAGAAAAATTTCAAAATTTCAAAGCAGACATCCCTAGCCCCTATGACTAATAAGCATAACTTTAGAAGCACACAAGTTTTCAAACAATTGAGACCAAAGGTTTGATTCAGAAGATGCCAAAGAAATATTAAACTTGAAGGATATTTTAATAGAAAAGTAGGAAAAAAGTGAAAAAAAAAAGGTAATTGAAAATGATGAGAAGTAGTCCCAAAATTATGCATAAATTTAGAGAAACTGTCATTGTTGTTCTAGAATATGTGAAGGTTAGTTCAAAGCCATGATCAATAAAAGTTATGCAAGTGGGTCCTCCTCAAAGTAGGCTCCTATCATAATGCCCTTGCATACCACTTATGTAGATGTCCATGGGTACCGTGGTTGGGATGTTGCACTATACTACACAAAACCAAAAGGCTCATAACTGCATGTAGCAGTGAGGTGAATATTGGGATGAGAAGGAATTACAAAGATAGCGATGTAAGGTACTTGACCATGTTCACAATAGGTTCTTGTGAAAAATGTGATTAAAATGATTAGCATACCTATCCATCCAAGTTCAAACCAAGTCCATATCATGAATAGTAACCTTGCACTAATGTGTTTCTTCCAACCAACCACCATGAGTCTACAACCACCTCAAAGAACAATCACCACTCCAAAAAGAGAAGAAAAGAGAAGAAGGAAGGAAGGGCCTTAGTTAGAGGGTTACCTTTAGGCATGGGTAACATGTCTTTCCAGCCCCATAACTAGTGCTTGTAGCCCATTATTGTGTTTAAGGGGTATGCTTTAAATTCTCATTATTATTATTTTTCTCTCTCTCTCTTTCTTTTTTTTTCTTATTCTGTTTTGCAATGGAAACCACACCATGCAAAGATAGAGCTTCATTTTCATTGGTCGATGGAGGAGTGATGATATGTTCCAAGAGGAGTCATAAACCACATGAAGGAAGATAGAAAGAAAACCCAACAAGTTTTCTTGAGGTCACACCCTTTGCCATTCCCACTTGGTCATTCCCTCTTTCTTCAAGGTATAATGATCATTGATTAATTTTAGTTTCATGAATAAAGAACCAAATTATTTCCATGAAAAATACCTTTTATTTAGAGAACTAGAGGAATGGATGAGGTGGTCTCATTGCTTTACATAATTACTTATCCAATCATATTGATAGTATAGTAAAAAAAACCCAACACATGGCATTGACTTCTGCATCATTATTGGCAATATTATTAAAAAAAACATAAAATACATTCATAAAACATAAAGAGAACGACTCAAGAAAAGAGCAAATTATAAAGAAAAGAAAAATATTAAGAAATTGAAAACATATGAAGAATTAGAAAATTTTGGAAGAAATAGGAAAATGATAAAAAAATTATAAAATAAAAAAGGTGAAAAACACTTACTAGTTCTTGAACTAAGATGGAGCATCTCCCCCACAACTAATCTTATAGTTGCACATTTGGGAGATGGACTGCACAATCCCCTAGTTATACACCACTGGTTTCCCATCTATCACCATTACTGAATTAATCATGTGGTAGCATATCTAACATTCATGATAGTCTGGTTTGGATCATTCGAAGATGTATCTTTATCTAGAATTGAAGGTATTTCCATTTTGGGGGATCCAAAGGTGTTTTCTTCTTCTTCTTGATTTTCTATTTTAATTCCTTTAAGTCCTTTATTTGGTCCATTTTCTTAAGTCTAGAACTAATAAGCATATCATTTTCCTCGATGCATCTTTGAAACAATTTTATATTCTCATTTTCAGGCCACTAAGTGTCTTCTAGTTTAGTGGCTACTATGTAGATTGATTTTTGCTCACACACTTGCTCTTGAACTTTATGGTGGGTTAGTATAGGGGTTGTGTTAATATTTCAAACTTCCAACCCACAAATGCACCCTTTATCATGATTAGTTATGCATGGATTCTCCTTTTGTCTCTCCATAGTGCTAGATTCATCATTTTTTTTAGGTGTTGGAGTAACGATGGATGTTGGCCTTTGCTTAGGATTAAAGGACATTGGTCGTGAAAGGAAGGATGTTGCACTTGATTAGAATTGTGCTAGTTTGGATGAGTTAGTAGGTCCATGAGTGTTGTGATTATGCATGGGAACCATCCTAAAGAAAGGATGTTTCTGAGATTGTGGTGGAGATCTACTAGCATTATCATTTTTGTGTATGCTCACAACATAAGTGGCATTCTCTCATTGATGTCGTGGTGTTGAACCTTCCTATGTTGTTGGTGGTGACATATGGTGGAGGGAAGTATGAGAATATTGAGGATATGATGAAGGATAAGAGGTGTGAGGTGGTGACCCTTTAGCAGATGTCATAGGTCGATGATATTAAAGAGAGTGATAATAGTGATTTGAAGTAGAGGAGGTAGAACCAATTGGGAAAATAGGTTGTTGAATATAATACTCATATGGGTTTGGTTGGTAGTAAGGGTAGGGTTGGTTTGGTGATGCCTTCTCCATGACTATGGGTTTTGCCATTGCAGTTGATGGTAGTGTTGAGGCTAGTAACAATTCCTCCTAAGATAATATGATTGGTTGTGGCACTATCTATAATTACTATGTGGAAAAGGAAATTTCCTAGGCTTGTGCTTTTGTATGAATTTGGGATTTGATGCAAAAGCCCAATACTCATGTAGATGTGACATGATTGGGAAATGACCCCTTAGGTGGTCATATATGTAGATGTCACGTCTATCATCTTTGTCCATGGTTGAGTCTATAGCCTCACTTTCTTCAATCTATTTCCTATTTACTTATAAGGGTTGCTAACTATTTCTTGGTTTTAGTTCCTTCATTTATTATGATCACTTGATTCATTTTGTGTTATCTTCTCCTCTACGATTTCTACAAAAGTTGTAGCTTTTTCATTTATCCACTTTGACATCCTATCTAGTCTTGCCTAGAGTTCATCAAGAGATTGTTGCAATGGAAAGGTTTGTTGTGAAATCACCTCATTAAGATTTGGCTCTTTTTCCTCATCATAGATATGAACCCTCATCTTTTGAAGAGCTAGGTCCCAATGATATTTCTCAACATTCTCTCATTTACATAGCTCTTCTTCTTTTTTCGCCATCTACTCAATTAGCCTTTGTATCTAATGGGCTTTTAGCTCATATAATCAACCTTGAGCATACATCCCAAGAATCTCCCTTGTTTCATTACAAAGCTCATCTATGATGTGGAAAGGTTGCTCTTTTTGAGAGAAATCATGGCCGGGACATTTATGTAGTAGTGAATAGTATCTATCCAAGGCCACATTCAAGGGTTCATGATTTTATTGTTTTCATCCTTGGATTTTTTTTCTTTGGTTGGACACTCTTACATAGGTTTAGTATTTTTCATTGAAAATTTCTATAATTGTGGACCACTGGTGGATGGAATTTGGTTCCAATGATCTATACCAACTTTTAGCTTCATCTATTAGTGTCCTAGGGAAGATCTTAAGCTTTTGCCACTTATTTTAGATATTTTGAAAGGTATAGGTATCATGGAAGGCTTGTAAGTGATGTTGTGGATTAGAATAATAGCCTTCCAAAAATTTAAGGATATTATTCATATCATGCCTTCTTATGCAACTTTCCCTATGATGCTTATGGGGTATCTTAACTACCTCTATTGATGGGACGCGATATTGCATGGGCCACGATATCCCAGCAGCGTTGCATTGGTTCAGGGTGTGAAACGGCAAGTGGAAATGGATACTGATGCTAGGGTAATTAAGGCTTAGTTAGTTAAAGTTAGTTACTTAGTCTCTTCACCCTTTCCATCATTAGCATAGGCGATAAAAGAGAAAAGATATAAAAATCACATACCTCAAACTCACTTAACCATACAACCATGACAAATACAAATGTGTTTGGGAGGACAACGATTGATTAACCTTAAGTGTTCCATAAGGCGTGTAAGCACTTAGTCTGTGAAGTTTGACTGGATCGCACTTGTAACGCTCGTATTCGTATGGTTGAGTGTAGGGGTATCTCGCCACTCATCATTGGCATTGTTGCCAGGGACTAAGTTGTTTGTGTGCTAAGTAGAACATAGGAAATCATCCACATAGTTGGGAAGCTTAAACAAACCCTTAGGATTAATCAAAAGAAAAATTAAACAATGGTCAATCAGCACACCAAATAAGAGATAATGTCTTCTTCTTCTTAAGCACTTCACCACCTAGGGATCACACAAGAGACAGTTGGCGGCACAACATACATAACTAAGAACCATCAGTTCCTCAAGAGTATCGGGTAGTGTATACTCATCACGATGAGTATATACTTGATTTTACCTTTATCCTCCATCAGGATGAACAACTGCATTGGCGAGACCTGCAAGGTAACATAGTGTTACCTCTAGATCATGCAGTCCCTAACATGCTCCTTCGTGCTCTTGCACAAATAGACATGATGCAGCTATACACTGAATACATTGCATGTGCTTACGACACAAGGGATTACCATCCCATAGTAGCGCAACGTCAATGGGATGCATGGCAGGAGAGTTACCAAACATCATTGAAGGGCAAAGGACCCCATAATGCTTCACCTGTCATAAAAGAAATTAAGGGTGGTGAACCTATCTTAATAGGTTCTCCACAAAATGATGTTCCCCCTCCTAATGATAGTGAGGAGGTGGTGTATCAGAACCTTCACTCCACGATACACAACCCTAGTTCTAATGCCCACGAACACCAAGTGTTCAATGAGGGAACACAAACACAAGATAAGGACGAGCATTCTGATCGTCAGCACGATCGGGGCCAGGATCACCGAAGGGAAGGTAGGAAACATCGTCATGGTGATGGTTCTCCTTCATCTTCCCCTTCATCACATCATTCACCTTCTCCTTCCACATCTGGACGTAATCACAAAGAGCCCAAACGTGAGGATAAGGATAAGCAAAATGAGAAACCTCGATAAAAGAGTCGAGAGCGAGGATGAGGGCATTCGAGAGAATCTAGGCATGGATGAAGGGAAAGTAGGGAACCGCGTAGGCATCATAGATGCCATGAAAGAAATGACAATGATGAACCCCTACTTGCCACCCAAAGTATGTTAGACATTATGGAGGCTGTTAGAATACCTACAAGGCACCAAAAGGATAGCCAGATCAAGAGATTAGACATGAATAATATCCCATGATTTAAGAGGGGATACAATATTGATCCACAGAACCACTTACAGGCATTTCACGATGCTTGTGCCTTGTAGAATATTGAAAATGAGTGGCAGAAATTCAAGTTGTTCCCAAGGACACTTATAAAGGAAGCGGAAAGCTGGTACCGGTCCTTAGAATCGGAGACCATTAGGAGGTGGAGTACGATGCTAGAACTATTTAATGATAAATATCAAACATTCTCCTGAGTGTTCAACTTATGAAAATAGATCCAAGGATGGAAGCAGGGAACTCATGAATCCTTGGATGCTGCCATGGGCCAATATTATGCATTGCTACATTGTTGCCCGGGCCATGGTTACGCATAATGGGATCAACTCTGCCACCTCATAGATGGGCTAAGACATGAAACTAGGAGAACCCTTGGAACATATGCCCAAGGAAGATTATCTGAGCTTAGGTCCCATGAAGTTCATAGATTTTTGGAGCAAGTAGCTAAGGAAGAAGGAGAGCTATAAAAGAGAGAAAGTGTGGAAGAGCATAATTGCGATCCTTCCCTCCAAAAGAGGGGAGTGAGATTCTGTGAGGAAGAGTATGAGTCACCACTTGAGGAGTTGGTGAATAGAAAAACCTTGCCACTTCAAAAGCTAACAACCGAAGTGTCAGGTAAGGTAGATCAAATGTGGGATTCCTTAGATAGTAGATTTGAAATTGTTTTAAAAATCGTAGAGGAGTCTAAAGAGCAAAGTAGTGATCATGATAAGAAAAAGAGGAGAGATTCAGACCATGCATGTAACAAAGAAAAGGAAAAAATAACTATCACCGATGAGGTTGTGGATTCGAATACAAAAAATGACGGTGGATGTGAGATCTGCCAATATGACCATCGTAAGGGATGTTGCCCAATAATCTCACATCTGCAAGAGTCGGGGGTGTATGCACTCAACCCAAGACTTAACAAACGGTAGGCACCCCGAAGGTTACCTTATCCCCAAGGTAACCCAAGGTAGTTCCACCAACCCTTAACGTATTATCCAAGTGGAACTCCGACACAACCTATCAAGCAACACCAGTAGTGGCAACACCCACAGTCATGGGGAATGCCACCGCCAAGGCAAAAATACCCTTACCGGAAACCTGATCCATATGGCTACTACGTGTAGTAGCCAATCTCTCCACATGACTCTATTGGTCATGTGGCACCACCACATCACTACCAAGCTCTGGAGTACTATAAGACTCCTTCTCCTGGGAGAGACACACCACATGCATACCACTTTCCAAATCCACCCGCAACTCTTACACCAATAGCTCCACTATCAACCGCTTCAACAATGCAAGGGGTATTCCCCACTGAACCACAACAACCCAATGACATGAGGGCTTCGAATCCTCAAAAAACAGTTGGTTCTAAAAATCTTATGCTGAAAAGACCCTTCTTCAGAACCAACGATCCAACTAAGCCCTCACCATCACAAGCGGTTGAACATATAAACACCTTTGTACCAAATAAAGTTTTGGGACCTCCTTCAAACAAAAAATAGAGCTCAATGCACATGGTTATGTTAACACATACCGTCACCGACTGGATCAAGGTGGGCCACCTTCCCAGGAAATTCTCTGATCCTAGAAGTCCTCTAATCTACCTCCAAGTCACTGGGAATGAACCATGTAAAGCTATTCTGGACTCAAGTTCCAGAGTCAACTTAATATCACAGAAGATGTACAAAGCCTGGAACCTACCTCCACTAAGGAAGAGTAATATTTGACAGAGCTAGCTGACTAGTCCATCACTGTCCCTTTGGAACTAGTGGAGGACATTGTTACCACTTTGAGTGGTTGGTCATATCTAGCTAATTTCTTAGTGATACAAGTGAACAATAGTAAGGGGGAATTCCCAATTATAATGAGAAGAGCATGGCTAAGCACTATAGATGCACATCTAGGACTCTGTGATCTTTCCTTGGAAATATCCAAGAAAACCCCTTTTGGAAAGATCAAGAAGAAGAAAATTCCATGCATCGCATACAGTGACACAAGATGCCATTGCGTGCAAAAATCATGGTTATGCAAAGTCTAGCATTTCTTGCATGCGATCAATGTGCACAAGAAATTAATATACAAAGGTGCCTATATGCATTAGCCACACAACAAGAGGACACCCTATGGTTGATGGCTGATCAAGAGAGTAACTCGATAACATGCATGGAATTAACTAAGGGAATAGCTAGTGCTTACATTGGAAGCACAGACACACTTGAGAAAGTCCGTTGCCAACTTCCAAACCTTAGCCTCAAAAACATCAACTGGGGGAAGTTGGAAATTATTGAGAGATTTAAACAAGAGCCCCTTGATCTGAAACCATTGCCCACCGGTCTGGAGTATATGACCCTTGAAAATGGAAAACTAGTAATCATCAAAGCAAAACTTGTTCCCAACCAAAAAGAGAGATTGCTGAAAGTAATAAAAAGTTGGTCAAAAGCCTTTGCCTAGTCATATCCCGAGTTAACTAGAATAGATCCTAGGATATGCCAGCATAGGATTTACATGGACCCCTCCATGAAACCTTGCAAACAACCATAGAGGCGATTGAACCCGAAATTGAAACAAATAGTAAAAGAGGAGATAGAATAGCTTCTTAAGGCTGGGTTCATATATCCCATTGCTGATAGTGAATGGGTTAGTCCTCTAGTAATCATGCCTAAGAAGGGAGGTAAACGAAGGGTGTATATAGATTTTAGGCTACTGAACATGGCAACATTCAAGGATCATTTCCCATTGCCATTCATTGACCAAGTCTTAGACACTATAGCGGGGCATTGCTATTATAGTTTTCTGGATGGGTATAGTGGATATAATCAAATACGAATAGCACCAGAAGATCAATCCAAAACAACAGTCACTAGTCCTTGGGGAACGTTCACATACAAAAAAATGCCATTCAGCTTGTGCAATGCCCCTGCCACATTTCAATGTTTAGTTCTGAGCATCTTTCAACAGTAGATAGGAAACAGAGTAGAAGTCTTCTTGGATGACTTCTCCACTTATGGGAAAAGCTTTGATCAAGCCCTAGACCGATTAGAGCAAGTGCTAAAATGATGTGTACAAAACCAATTTGAAGCTCAACTAGTAGAAAAGCCATTTGATAGTTCAAGAGGGTGTAGTCCTAGGACATAAGATTTCATAGTCAGGAATAGAGGTAGACCCATAAAAAGTTAAGATCATCCAAGGAATCACCCGACAACCAGAAACTGTCAAAGACATTCAGTCATTCCTTGAACATATTGGCTACTATAGGAGATTCATTGAGAACTTCTCCAAGATTGCCAAACCATTGGTAGAATTAACGAAGAAGGATGAACCATTCGAATGGACCAGGGAATGTGAACAAGCATTCCAAACTCTAAAACAAAGGCTTGTGGAAACTCCCATTCTACAAGCCCCTGACTAGTCCAAACCATTCCATATAATGACTGACACATCTAATTACGCCTTAGGAGCCGTACTGACACAGTTAGATGAATAAAAATGCCCTTATTACATCCACTGTGCAAGTAAGAGTATCGCCGGTGCACAACTCAACTACACAACTACAGAAAAGGAATTAATGGTTGTAGTGTTTGCACTGGACAAATTTAGGCACTATGTATTAGGTTACAAAGTGTATATTCATACAGCTCATAGTGCAATTAGGTTCCTCATGAAAAATCCAACGGTTAGCCCTTGTATTATACATTGGTTGGTAATCCTTCAAGAGTTCAATCTAACGATAGTAGATCGAAAGGGAACCAAGAACGTAGTTGCAGATCACTTATCTCGGTTGCACTAGGACAACAAAGAAGACAAATATATCATATCTGATCATTTTCATGACAAAACCCTCTTTGCTGGTGTAGTGAATAACCAACCCATGGGCATGAATTGATATAGCAGCATTCTCACCTATCTCCTTTTCCAACAAACACCACAGGGGTTGGACTTTAGGAAGAAGCAACAGTTTCTTCACAAAACCAAATACTTGATGGCGATTAGAGGAAAACTTTACAAAGTCTATCTTGATGGCTTGGTTTGATGGTGTGTGCCCGATGTGGACCAACTAAGATTTCTTTAGGATGCTCATGAGGGCCCTTGTGGGGGTCACTATGTAGGAAGACGAATGACTATCAAGATCCTGCTTGCAGGATATTACTGGCCAACACTATTTCAAGATGCCCATCATTTTGTCTAATCCTGTGAGCACTATCAACATGGTGGTGGAATGACTGCTAGAATGGAGGATCCACAACAATGGATTCAACCTTTGGAACCCTTCAACATTTGGGGAATAGACTTTATGGGGCCCATTACAACAATGTCCAATGGAAAATCTTATATCATTGTTGCTATTGACTATCTAACAAAATGGGCCGAAGCAGCTGCTGTATCAGACTGCACATCGTCTGCAGCTGCACGATTTTTACAACAACAAGTCGTAAATAGGTTTGGTGTGCCACATGCACTTATCTCAGATAATGGAACACATTTCACAGGTGCAACCTTTTGAAAATTGATGTAATGCTTAGGGGTTGAACATAAATTGACTACACCTTATCACCCCCAAGCTAATGGCCAAGCCGAGGTCACTAATTGGGAGATNGATGGTATGAACTATTTTCTATTGGTTGCTAATGTTTGGTTTTTACCTTTAAGTTATGATGTTGATACTAAGGTATGGTTCTTTTGATATAGCAGGCAATGAGTCCACTTCATCCATACATCCATAAAATTCTATGGTCTCTCTTGGCTTGGAACTGTATAGTCCCTTTCCTCAAAATAATAAGAACTATCAATGAATCAGTGACTCGGCATTTTTCAAACTAAGGAAGGACTCAAGGATTGAAAAGGGGTGTGGCTTCAAGGGAACTTGATGCATTTTTGTTGGGCATTCTCTTGGGTGCTTGGATGTTTTCTTCTTGAGTTTTCTTGCCATTCTAATGTTACCCAATTATTGGAAGCTGAGACAATAAAAATAAGAAGTCTTTGCATGGTGTGGTTCTCATGAAAAACACAAAAAAAAATAGTGAGGATTCAAAGCACACCCCTTAGATGAAATAATCATATGGGCTACAAGCACTGGTTATGGAACTAAAAACATGTTCCCTCTAACTAAGGCCCTTCCTCGCTTCCTACTTTTTCCTCCCTTGTTTCGTCAGAATGGTGGTGGCTCTTTGAGAGATGCATTCTTGTTACTTCAAGTGGATGGATGGACCGAATGTATTAATGCAAAGTCACTGAATGTGGGTTTTTTGAGGTTGGATTTGGAATGGGATCTACTAAGTCACATTAATCATTAAATACACAAGGGGTTGTACACCACCTTGTTCTTGGGATTCCATTCCATTCTCTTCTCTCCATCTTTCTCTCCATTGTTTACCTCATTGTCGGTCGTATCTGTAGTCTATATTTTGGTTGATGCATTGTTTTCTTTTCGATAAACTCTTGTGGTTAAGACTTTAACTCTTTCTTCCAAATGACATTTCTAGAGCCTATGGACTCTTTAAATGTGGGAATGTCAAGGCATCAAGGGCATGAGCTTGCTTTGGGGAGGACCCACTAACATTCCTCTTTGGTGCATTAGTTAATTTCTTTCCCTCAAACATTTTTGCAATCAACCTTATTTTGTTCATCTCCATCTTTGACATCCATTTTATCGGTGTGGCCATTGTCTCTTTTTATTCGTCTTTCTTGTTCCTTATCTTTTTCCATTCTATTGCTACTAAAGGTTTGCTCTCAGTCATGGGGGTCCTGGTCCAATTTTTTCGATTTTCTCCTAACCCCTACACCTTGGGTAGCCACCAATATTATATCTCTAGATCCATATCAGCCATATCCCAACTCAGCCAATTGACCTTACACTGAGGTAAGGTATTAACTACATTACGATTCATTTACCCTTGCTAATATAAGATTGTGTTGTGTGTGCAGATGGCAATCATACAACAATGGATTGGATCTGGAGGAAACACTTGGAATGGATTGATGTTGAAACAGCTATACAAGGAACAAGATCGATGACGTGCTTACGGAGAGACAACGAAAGGCACAATCTTGGTGTTGGTAGTAGTGGACTTCTTCTTTTCTCTCTGCTCTCTTCTATCCCAGCTGCCAAATAAGGCTGGATGTCAATTATGTATAGTGTTCACTCTTGTTGTCATGAACACTAGATTTTGCCATGTATTGTAATGATGATCCATTCACATATCATCCCATTCACCATTAGTTCCATTCAAGTCAATAATCCCATACCTTCCCAATATTTTGTAAGGAACTTGAGGACAAGTTTTTATTCAATCATGGGGGTATGATGGGACGCGATATTGCATGGGCCACGATATCGCATCCTTCCCTGTGATATCATGTACACGATATCGCAGCCCGCCGCCAATTCTATAAATAAGAGGCAGCTCTCCCTTGTTTCTCCATCTAGATTTAGACCTTAGCCAAACTCTTGCCATTTTTCCATTCCAGAGTTAGAATAATTTCCATGTGCCCGTAGTAGGAGTCCCAAAGTGAACGGATCTTTATTCGAGCAATTCTGTACCTGAGCACACAATTGTGTACGGCAATAAAGACAAAATTTTGGAAAAACCTTCCAGCATATGGACTAAGCTAAATATGACTTAATTAATTTTAAATTTTTAAATGCTTTATTAGTTAATTAAATCTCTCTCAACCCTTAACTCCTAATTAAGTGCATTTAGTATGATTGCTTCGAGCACGTGCGTTACGCTTGGTAATCCCAGTAATGAATAACATTTGGTAATCCTAGCAGCATTGCATTGGTTCAAGGTGTGAAACAGCAAGTGAAAATGGATACTAATGCTAGGGTAATTAAGGCTTAGTTAGTTAAAGTTAGTTACTTAGTCTCTTCACCCTTTCCCTCATTAGCATAGGCGATAAAAGAGAAAAGATATAAAAATCACATGTCTCAAACTCACTTAACCATACAACCATGAGAAATACAAGTGAGTTTTGGAGGACAATGATTGATTAACCTTAAGTGTTCCATAATGCGTGTAAGCACTTAGTCTACGGAGTTCAACTGGATCACACGTGTAATGCTCGTATTCGTATGGTTGAGTGTAGGGGTACCTTGCCACTCATCATCTGTGATCTTCATCACACTCATGGTGGCCAATAGGGATTCACTATAATTAAACATGTCATGGTGAAAATTATTATTTCTATCTATCTAATTGTGATGATTTTGTTTATGCTCATTTTGATGTCTTTGAATTTGCCCTTGGTTTTGATTTCTATTTTTATTTTGACCCCATAGGAGAGCTTTGTCTCTATACTTATGTTCATCTTTGTTAGTATTAGACGTTGAAGAGGAAGAGGAAGATATGGAACTAGGAGGATTGCCATGGCTTTGATGGTATTCCCCATAGTCCCTTGATTTATCTTTTTTAGGTTTTGAGAAGATCCTAGGCCTTGAGGCCTATCTACCTTAGGTGAATGTAGTCCTTGAGTGTCATCAAGATGGTCATGAACATATGAAACCCCTGCATGAGGTTGGTCACTCCAATTTTCTTCAACATATATCTCATTAGTTCTCTGATGAATGTTCTCTCCATACGATGCATTATCCCTTCCTTGTGAAAG
>MNCI01022103.1:0-29017 GCA_015680685.1 Gnetum montanum | reverse complement strand
CCTCCTACTATGGGCACTTGGAAAATACTCTAACTTTGAAACAGACTACAAGGGTTTTGCTACTTAATTTCTAAAAGACTTCCTAAAAGACTTCTTCCAATTATGTGCTTGGGAACTATATTTATAGGCTTGGGAGCAACTACTCTAATAATTAGAGTAACCACTCTAATAATTAGAATAACTACTGATGAGTGGCGAGGTACCCCTACACTCAACCATATGAATATGAGCATTACATGCGCAATCTGGTTGAATTCCATAGACTAAATGCCTACACGTCTTATGGAACACTTAAGGTTAATCATTCTTTGTCTTCCCAGACTTACTTGTATTTGTCACGATTGTATGGTTAAGTAAGTCTGAGGTATGTGATTTTTATGTCTTTTATGTTTTATTGCCTATGATAATGGGGGAAAAGGTGAAGAGACTAATTAAATAGCTTTAACTAACTAAGTCTGATTAACCTATCATCAGTATCCGTTCCCACTTGCCATTCACACCCTAAGCCAATGCAACCTTTTGGGATTACCAAACGCTATTCATTGCTAGGATTACCAAGCGTAACACACATGCTCGAAGCAGTCGTACTGAATGCACTTAACTATGGGAGAAGGGTTGAGAGAGAATTAATTAACTAATAAAGCATTTAAAAAATGAATAATAAATAATAGTAATTAAAGTCCTATTTAGCTTAGTCCATGCACTGCAAGGTTTATCCAAAAGTTTGTCTTTATTTCCGTACACAAACATGTGCTCAGGTGCAATATTTGCTCAAATAAAGATCCGTTCACTTTGAAACTCCTACTATGGGCACATGGAAATTATTCTATCTCTAGAGAGGTAAAACTACTAGAGTTTCACTAAGGGTTTAGATCTAGCATGTAAAACAAGGGAGAGTTGCTTCTTATTTATAGAAATAGCAATGGACTGCGATATCGTGTACGCGATATCGCGTACGATATTGTGGCCCATGAAATATTGCGTCCCATTATACCCCCATGACTAAATAAAAACTCGTCCTTAAGTTCTTTACAAAATATTGGAAAGGTATGGGATTATCGACTTGAATGGAACTAATGGTGAATGGGACGACATGTGAATGGATCATCATTACAAAACATGACAAAACTGGTGCTCACAATAACAAGAGTGAACACTTTACACATTTGACATCAGGCCTTATTTGGCAGCTGAAAGTGAAGAGAAAGAGAGAAAGAAGTTTTGTTGCTGCCAATGCTAAGATTGCACCTTTTGTTGTCCATCCATAAGTGCACCATCGATCTTGCTCCTTGCATAGCTACTTCAGCATCACTCCATTCCAAGTGTTCCTTCTAGATCCAATCCATTGTTGCATGATTCCCAGAGTCCGTAGGCTCCGGTAATGTCATTTGGAACAAGAGTTAAAGTCTTAACCATAAGAATTTAGCAAAAAGAAAACAATGTGTCAACCAAAATATACACTAATGATAGAACCGGCAATGAGGTGAACAATGGAGGAAGAACGATGGAAAGAGGAGAATGGAACGGAGTCTCAAGAACAAGGTGATGTACAACCCCTTGTGTATTTAATGATTAATGTGACTTGGTAGATCTCATTCAAAGTCTGGCCTTAAACAAACCACATCCAATAACTTCACATTAATACATTTGGCTAATCCATCCTCCCGGAGTAACAAGAATGCCTTCTCCAAAGAGCCACCACCATTATGACAAAACGAAAGATGAGAAGATAGGAAGTGAGAAGGGCCTTAGTTAGAGGGAACATGTTTATTTTAGTTCCATAACTAGTGCTTGTGGCCCAAATATTTATTTCATCTAAGGGGTGTGTTGTGAATTCCATGCAAAGACTTATTATTTCTATTTTTATTCACTCAGCTTCTCGATAATTGGATAACATCGAAACAGTAAGAAAACTCAAGAAGAAAAACATCTAAGCACCCAAGAGAATGGCCAACACAAATGCATCAAGTTTCCTTGAAGCCACACCCTTTTCAATCCTTGAGTCCTTCCTTAGTTTGAGAAATTCCCAGTCACTAATTCATTATAGTTCTTATTTAGAAAGAGACTATACATTTCCCAAGCTGAGAGAGACCATAGAAATTGATGGATGTATGGATGAAGTGAACTCATTGCCTGCTATATCACACGAACCATACCTTAGTATCAACATCGTGACTTAAAGGTAAAAACCAAACATTAGCAACTAGTAGAAAATAGTTCATACCATCATTAGAGCACTTATTAGGTGACAAACTTGACAAAATGAATAATACATACACACAAATAAAAGAAAAATTATGAACAATGTTGTAAAAAAAAAATAAGAAAAGTTAAAGAAATTTGTAAAAATAAAAAAAGTGCAAAACAAAAAAAGTGGAAAATAAAAATGTGTAAAACAAAAATCTAAAAAGAAATTGAGGGCCCCGAATGATTAGCATAGGTGGCCATCTCCCTCATGAATGAATTGAAAGGGAGAGATCCAAAATAATGAGAGTTTGTTTGAATTTCTTAAAAGTGTCCAACTTCTCCCAATTGATGTTTTAAGGTTAAGGGTTGAAAGTTGGCGACGCTCATATTCCAATGTATCTATACTTTCGTTGTGGGTGCAAGTTGTTCCCCTAGTTTGTCCATGCATGTTGGTGGGCTACTCTTTTGATTAGCTGTCAACCACTAGGTGTTCTCTTGTTGTGTGGTTGCTACATATAGGCACCTTTGTATCTGAGTTTCTTGGGCACACCAGTTGCATGTAGGAGATGCTAAGCATTCCTCCATGTCATCACCCTCTGAGTCACTGTATGTGATACATGGAACTTTCTTCTTCTCGATCTTTCCATAAATTTTTTCCTTAGATATCTCCAAGGAAAGATCACAAATCCCTAGGCATGCATCAATGGTGCTAAGCCACACCCTTCCCATTATAATTGGAAAGTCCCCTTTATTACTGTTGACTTCTATCACTAGGAAATCAACTAGGTATGACCAAACACACATAATGGTAATGATGTCCTCCATCAATCTCAAGGGAATGATGATGGACTGGTCAACTAGCTCTAGTTAAATATTGCTCTTCTTGAGTGGAGGTAGGTTCCAAGCTTTATACATTTCTTGTAAGATTAAGTTGACTCCAAAACCTGAGTTAAGAAGAGCCTTATGAGGCTCATTCCTAGCAACTTGGAGATAGATTAAGGGAATTCCAGGATCAGAGAGTTTCTTGGGAAGGTGGCCCACCTTGATCCAGTTAGTAACAATATGTGTTAACATAACCATATGTGTTGAGCTCTATTGTTGGTTTCAAGGGAGCTCTAAAGCCTTATTTGTTGGAGGAGCATGCATAGACTCAACCGCTTGTGGTTGTGAGAGCTTGTTTGGGTTTTTGGTTTTGAGGAAAGGTCTTCTCTTCTTGTGGTTATCAGAACTAGCAGCGGGTTGAAGGGTTACAGCTCTAGTAGCATTATGTTGCTGTGGCTGAGTGGGAAGTTGCCCTTGCATTATTGGAGTGGGCGGTAGTAGAACTATTGATGTATGAGTGGCGGATGGATTTAGAGGATGGTATGCATGTGGGATGTCTCCCGAACGAGAAGGAGTCCTAAAATACTCCCGAACTTGGTAGTGACATTGTGGGGTTGCGTGACCCATAGAGTCACTTGGAGAAATCGATTACTCCACATAGTAGCCATACAGGTCTAGTTGTCGGTAAGGGTATTGTTGTCTAGGTAGTGGCATCTCCCATGACTATGGGTGTTGCCACTATTGATGTTGCCCGATAGGTTGTGGAGGAGTTCCACTTGGATAGTACGTTAACGGTTGGTGGAACTATCTCGGGTTACCTTGGGGATAAGGTAACCTTCGGGGTGCTCACCGTTTGTTAAGTCTTGGGTTGAATGCATACACCCTAGACTCCTGTAGATGTGAGATTATTTGGCAACATCCCTTAGGATGGTTATATTGGCAGATCTCACATCCACCATCATTGTCTGTATCTGAATCCACAACCTCATTGACGATAGTCATTTTTCCCTTACCCTTGTTATGTGCATGGTTTGAATCTCTCTTCTTTTTCTTATCATTGTCACTACTTCACTCCTTAGACTCTTCTACAATTTTTAAAATAATTTCGAATCTACTGTCTAAGGAGTCCCACATTTGATCTACCTTAGCTAACACTTCAGTTATTAGCTTTTGAAGTGGCAAGGTTTTTCTATTCACCAAATCCTCGAGTGGTAACTCATCCTCTTCCTCATAGAATCTTACTCCCTTCTTTCAGAGAGAAGGATTATGGTTATATTCTTCTANTCTTACTCCCTTCTTTCAGAGAGAAGGATTATGGTTATATTCTTCTGCACTTTCTCTTTTCCATTAGCTCCCCTTCTTCTTTAGAGTAACCACTCTCATCACTATTGTTGTTGCAACTAAATTGGATTTTATTTGCATATGATTTGATCTATATTTTTAGAAATGCAATGGATTCTTAAAGTTTCACGTTTTTCATTGCGGAAATAGGATCTCATTTCAAAACACCATTGTCCATAAACAATTATTGTCACTTGGTGGTCCAAACATTTCATAGAAAATTGAAATGTTTAATACATTTCATTTTCTTTTATTTCATTTTTTAATTTTATGGCTTCAAATATATGGTATGGAAATATACGAAGTGCTTTATTCTCAACTATTGCATTTGCTCAAACTCTCTTGAATTAAATGCAGGTCTATTTCAAATTGAATGTGTGAAAGGGCAAACATGGAGGGAAAAAAATTATGGCCACTTCTATGGCAAGGATGACAATGAGCAACACATGCAAGTGAACCATTTAGGGCCTACACTATGAATGTTACTACTATTTTCGCTTCTGTGTTGCTCTCTGCGACCACAAATCATTTAGCAACTCTATGGTAAATCACTACCTTTACAACAACCACTCCTCCCTCTGCAAAATTGGCCAAACCACCAAATCAAGGACCATTTTTGTACATTATCTCTTCATTGGTCTTTCTTTTACTTACATGCTTCCCTTTGAGTTAGAGTTTCTTGTTACATTAAATATAGTTTGCGATGTATGTGAACTATGTAAATGTTATCCAAGACAACCATTTTTATTATTATTCATTCACTTGCAAGCTCATCATTGCATCATAGTGGATTCAAACAACTTGAATCTCAAGTCAAGCAAGAACAAATACTCTTGCATTTCTGCTTAAAATATAAAAATTGCTAGAGTTATTAGTTGGTTCTATGTTCAAAACTCATTTCTTTTTAAAATAAATTCTTTACTACAGAAGTTTATTGATAGTTAATTGTTCTTAGATACCAATAAATAAAAATATTGTGTGTGTGTGTGTGTGTGTATGTGTATCATTGTATTGTATTGCATTTTAAATTGTTGTTCTATGAACAAAGAAGTATATACATAATTTTACTAAAATATAAAAATTGCCAAAGTTACTAGTTAGTTCTATGTTTAAAGTTTGTTTCTTTTTCACAATCTAATTTTTTGCCATTTATGTTGTCATTGTTGTCACATTGCCCCGTTTCCCTTTTTTGGTAACTATGAATTCGATTGCCTTGATGGCATAGGCAAATCACATTTTGTAGGCTAGGCAAGGGACACAATAACCTTGAATGGAGTGGTGTTAGTGCTTTCCTCCATCGTAGAAGAATTAATCCTCCATAACTAGAGTAGTGTTAAACTACCTATAACAATGAGAAGATCAAAATTTGTGGGAGCTGCTGTTGGTATTGGAAACATTTGTAGCTCTTTGATGCATTTGAAGAAAAGATAACAGATCTTTAATTAACCAATACCTATGAAAAGTGGGCCATGGAAATCATATTTAAAAGTTTGAGGGAAAAAATAATTTATGTCATTTTGAAAGGAGTATGATCACTACTTTCAAGCCTATTCGCACATGGAAAACTTCATTTTTCAACGTTTGGGTATCTTCCAAAGAGATGATGCGAAAACTCCACTCAATTGATTCTAGCCTTGAAAAAGTGGATTCTACTCAATTGCTTCTAGCCTTGAGAACATGGGTTGTAGAAAGCTCTAGATATTAGTCCAATTCCATTAGTTTCATCACCTATAAATACATCCCCAATGTTATGTTGTAAGGGCAGAACAACATCATCACTCACTGAGTGGTAAGTGAAAACTTCATCAGCATCATGGCAATACTCAAAGAGTGATCAGGAAAAGCAGGCATGGCATTGATGGTTGTGGGTGCAATGTTTCTATTTCTTACTATAATTGTGATTAGCAATGGTGAGTATCACTCGGGCTATTCATTCTTGAGTTCGAATTCTGTTGGCAGTGAAAATTTTTTTCCTTGGTTTTACATGCTCACATGAATTCTGATTTCCAGGTTATGAATTGCAACTAAATTTCACAGTGCAGAGAAGAGTTGGAAAGACTGCCATGTAGTGACACTACTGCAATTTGCAGACTTGTATGTTTCCCTTGAACTCTTAACCTTAAAAGATAGTACATTTGAGTTAGTTGTCAAGCATTAAGGGTAATGATAGGACATTTGATTTAATTGCTAAGCATTCAGAGATTTAGCTACCAATGAAACAAGTTGGTACTTAGAAGTAGGATTTTAATTTTTTTATGGATCTATTTCAGTTTCATAAGGAATATACATACACTTGACTCTGTAGCTGTTTTATTTTATTTTTTGTATTTAGCTGAGAACCTAAGAGTTAAGCCTCACTCCTATCTTACTATGCTAAAATTTCTCTATGCATCATAGCCTAAAAATCTTGAGAGAACACCTCAAAGAAGTGAAAAAGAAAAATTTATTTGCTTAGATATTATATTTAGTATATTATTTATTATTTTGAATGTAAAATAAAAAATTATTAATAAAAGTTAAAAAATATAAAGTATAATAGCAAGGTATGATTATTCTATTAAATATACTGTCATTGTTATTATTCTTTTAAAATGATTCATGTCAATTTTGGTTGTATTTGTAAGGAAATCTATAACATCCTTGTATCATTATACTACTTTATCTAATCCTAAGGCAATGGAAATGCAAGTGAAAAATTAAAAGAAAATGAAAAAAACTATCCTTGTCCAAATAGTTCACGGTGCAGTTCACTGCATACATCACCACGGTTCTTATTTCGAAATATGAATATGCCTAGATGATGCATTTACACTAAAAGAGGCTCAAAAGAGTCAATTTCTTCAAATTAAAGAGAAAGAAGATGGGGTCTTTCAAGATTAAGTTTACTATTAATGAAAATGCTTTTGAAAATCTAATTCTAATGATGTTGACATGCATGTCCTTTATGTTTAATGTTGCAAATTTAACCTATTATCATCAAGCTTGATGATGATCAAACCTGAAAGAGTAGCATGGAGAAATTGAAAACTACTATTATTTTTCCAAGTCTTCAAAAGAGAGGAAGGAAAGTTTCTTGAAGATGTGGGAGGCTTCAAGCACCTAGAGCATTAGAATGTTTGAATACCTAGCCCATTAAGAGGATCAAGAAGTTGCAAATGTTGTGTGGATCCATAAAATCTACTTGGCTTAGTGGGATATCACCACTATCCCCAAACCATTATTCACATGAGTTCACTTCTTCAAGAGTAGGAGAGCTAGTGTTGGAGCACCTCCTAATTCTTTGATGTAATACCTAGTTTTGTTATGTTGTAGGAGTCTTAGGGAGTTGCCTTTTGAATTTAGATTTAATTGGAGGTTAAAAAAATATATTTTGTGACTTGGACTTATAGCTATGAGGTAGATGCAACTTGTAGTTGGTTGTAGTTAACAAGTGTAGATAAGTGGGATTCATAGTGGCTTGCAATGAGCTAGAACTCAATTTTCATAGAAATTTTGTGCATTAATAAAGAGCTATGAGGTTTGTAGAACTTGTAGGAGGTTCCAATCAACCTAGGAAGTTGCTAGAGGTTATCATTCATAGCCACATGAAATGAGAGTGAGCTTAGTCTTGGATTTTAAAGAAAATATCTCACTATGGAGCACTATGAATTTTGGTATCCTCGCATTAGTAAAATAGGGTTGTTGGTTTACGAGAATTAAGAGTGATTATGACTTGTAGGCCATTCACAACAAGAAAGTTTTAAACTTAGGAATTATTACCTTCGATAAGTTGTAGAGAGCTATGATCCACATGAGGTTGCAATTAGTTTTGGATTATAAGAAGGTATGACTTACAATCACTAGTAGTTGATCATCTAAAAATTTTAAAAAAGTGAATTGATATTGAAAAGATTGAAAATTAAAAGTAGTAGCTATAAAGGTTTTTTAAGGTTTTAATATTCACGTATCCAAGCCTTAAATGCCATTTCAATAATTGATCTTGGTCAACTGTTATATAGATATATATAATCTACACAGTCACCTATAATTTTAAATATATCATTGCATGATACACCATAGGCTAAAATATCACCACCATAATGTACAATACAATATGTAGTGTTATGCCCATTTATTTTAAACTTAACATGCAAATCATAATTAATAAGTTAATAAACAAAAACTAGTGTTATAGAAAGTTTGTTACTATAGCCAACATCTTTCAACTAAAGACTAAAAACTCTCATGTCCTCACACTCTGTAATTTTTATTAAATAACTATTTATAATCCTTATAAAATGAAATTTTGGTTTATCCTTTATATTAAACAACAAAGACAAATTACTGGGCCTTATGACTATTATGCATCGCTTCGAGAGAATGTCCTAACATTTGCAAAATCTAAAAAAAGAACTCATTCATGAGTTTTGGTAAGGTTTTATAGTTAACTACTCATGAGCAACGAGGTACCCGTATGCCCAACCATACAAATCATAGGCATTCACATGCAATCCGGTTGAATTCTGCAAACTATAATTACTAAGTACACTAGAGCCAAATAGTGCATGCATGTTATCCGTTCATTGTCTTCCCAGTCCCACTTGTGGAATGCAATTGTATGTTAAGTGTGATTGAGGCATAAGATTTTTATTATTTTGTGTTTTATGAAATTACTCGCCTAGAACAAAGATGAAAGTAAAAGTAAGAGTGATTAATTGATAGGTAGACTATGGTCTAATCTAGCCTAACACAAGTGACCATTCCCACTTCCTAAACACATTTTGAACTTTGTGTAAACACTGATGGGTTGTCAAACGCTAACTGTTTCTGAGCTACCAAGTGTCACACATATGTTCGAAGGAATCGTTCTTGTGTATCTTAATGAGTTTCTTGATTAATCAAATTAATTACTACATAAATAATATTTATGTAAATTGCATGAAATATAAATGCATAAGAAAGAAAGTCTCAAATGCTGCAAGGAATGGATCAAAGGGTTCATCTTTATTGCCAGCACAATGGTGTGTTCAAGTACATCAATTCTTGAATAAATATCTATTCACACTTAGATCTCTTGCTGCGGGTACTTGAAAAATATTCTAACTCTCAAATGAAAAAATTGTAAGAGTTTTTATACTTGACTACCAAAAACTTACTCCCCATTGTCCACTTGGGCATTGTATTTATAGACCCAGGAGTAACCCTGCAATATCGAATGTATGATATCGCATCTTGGGTCGCAATATCATGTACCCAATATCGTGCCCACCTCGATATCGAAGCATATGAAAAATACGATTTATCATATCCCCTGACTAAATGAGAATTTATCCTCAAGTGTAGAAGAAGAAGAACAAGTCTTTTACAAAATATATTAGGGGATGTGGACTTATTTGACTGACATGCAGAGTGACATAGAGAAAATAGACAAATACAGAAGTGCCCAAGCATACAATATTACAATTGTGTATAAAATTGGTATTCATGACAATAAGAAAGAACACCAATGGATCCAAAGGACATCCAACCCCTCTTGGTAATAGAAGAATGAGAGAGAGGTAGAAGAGATCTAGCAGTCATGAACAATCTCCCGCAAGTGATATGGTTGCATCCTCCTTAGTAACGATAGTCCTGCTTCTAGTCCACACTTCCCACTGCAATCACAACAAAACTAAGGATTAGTATATATAGTACAATAGATAATGGCTAAATACCTTATCTCATCGGTGATTTTATCTAACCAAGTTGTGATTGTGATAGATTGATTGCTTGATATTGTTAGTGGAAAGACTGATGAATGGGTTAAATAGAAGAAGCAATCCATACAATTTAGAAAAATCCTGACATAAGGAATACTGGAAAGAGGGTATTCAAAACAATAAAAAGAAGTTCATTACAAACAATTGTGAAGGTATGTACAATTGAATGACATGGATGTGGTAAATAAAAAGAATTTGATTGTAACAATGTCTAAGGGTAAAGCACTTCACTTAATCAAACCAAAAGATATGAAAGTGGGTCCTCACCAAAGTAGGCATAGACCTATGATGCCCTTGCTTATCTTCAAACCAAGGAGTCTGTGGGCTCCATGGATGATTAATGATTATGAAAGGTTAAGTACAAAAATCAAAAAGTAACTAAATAAGAAACTTGAAACATCAAACCAGAACACTAAATCAAAACATGAAACCGATAGTGAGGTGAGGCATGAAAAGCATAGATTGATGACAAAGGGAGTGGAATAGAGTTCCTAATTATGGTCACATGTAGTCCCTTGTGGAATTTATGATTAATTGACTTGGTAGGATCCTTCCTCAGTCCAAATCAAAACCAACCACTTTCAGTAACTTCACATCAACATTCTAAGGCAAGTCCATCCCCTGAGACACAAGAATGCTCCCACAAAATAACCACAATTCCAAATGGAAGAGAAGATAGGAAGTGAGAAAGGGCCTTAGTTAGAGGAGACAAGATAAGTCTCATAACTAGTGCTTGTAGCCTTTTCATTTAGTCTAAGGGGTGTGCTTTGAATTCCCATGTTCTTCTTTTTTCTTGAATGGGAACCACACCATGCAAAGACCCATGCAATTTTCACATGTATTTTGTCCAATGGGTGTGCTTTGAATCCTCCTCTTTTTTTTTTAATGAGGACCACAACATGTAAGGACTTATTTGACTTCATATTGTGAAATGATGTGGAATGGTGAGAAGCTTACGAGAACACTCCTGCATATAGGAAAATAGAAAAGCACAAAAAATACCACATCCCTTTGAAGCCACATCCTGTCCAAACCTTTGATTCCTTTCCAATTTTGGAAACTACACAAGGTACCAATTTATTAAAGTTTCATTAATGAAGATGATACTACATGCCTCCAAAATAAGGAAAACCATAGAGTATGTGGATGGGTAGATGATGTGGACTCATTGCCTATTACATGAAAAGAAACCATGTCCTAGTCATTAATAATGACATTCAAAGTCAGAAACCAGACATCAACAATCAAATTACAAATGAAACATAGCAACATCGAGTAATGCATTACCATTGTACCTACCACCTTATTAGCAAAAAAAGTAGAGGAACATATCAAACACAAGCAAACATAACCATAATAGAAAGTAAAAGAGTAGATAATAAATATTGAATATATTAATGATGTTGTAAAATGAAAACTAAGAGAAGACCAATAACCTTAAAAATACAAATATGTAAAATAAAGAAGATGAAAACAAAACATTGTAAAATCAAAAATGTGTAAAACAAAAAAGTCAAAAACTGATGAGCCACCTAAAGTGTTAATATGGGTGGCCATCTCCCCCACAACTAAGTTGGAAGGGAGAGATCCAAAAGATTGAGCATGGTTGTCCATCTCACAAGGTGTTTGTTGCGTTGGTTGGCTTGGGCTCATGGAAAGGTTTTATTTGTTAAATGTTGACTAGTTTTTTTTTGTCTAGGCTATCAAGTTTGTAGATGATCATGTCCCTAGATGAAAAAGTATCATCAATGATGTAAGGTCCTTACCACAATGTTTGAAATTTTGTTTGTTGGGGTACATGTGCAGGATTCCAATAGAGAACCTTGTCTCCTAGCTAAAACTTGACTTTTCTTATTTTTAGGTCATGGCATTTCTTGTTGAATGCCTTATGCATTTCATTGGATGACAGGGCCATTAACTAATTTTTTTCTAGTAAGTTAAGACTCATTAATCATTATTTCTATGCTAGACTTAGATTTAGGTCAAGATCATAGGTTGTAGAGAGTGTACAGAGTTTGGATTGGATGGGCAATGTTGGTAGCTTTTCATACATGCTCATAGGGAGAATAACCTATCAAAAGCTTCCATGTGGAACGATAGGCCCAAAAGGCATCATTTAATTTAGTGCTCCAATCCCTTCAGTAATTACTAATGATACATGTTAAAATTTTTGTAATCTCCCAATTAGTGACCTTAGCTTGGCCATTGGCTTGGTGGTGATATGGAATTGTGAGTTTATGCTCAACCTCTAAGCATTGCATTAGTTTCCAAAAAGTGGTACCTATAAAATGAGTTCCATTATTAGAAATGAATGCATGAGGTACACCAAACCTATTTATGATGTTTTTTTGTACAAACTGAGTAGCAGTGGTGGATGTACAGTCAATGACAGCTACTACTTCTGCCCACTTGGTACAGTAGTCAACTACGACTATTATATATGTCTTTCCATTTGATAAAGGTATGATGGAACGCATGAATTCAATGCCCCAAATATCAAATGGTGCAAGATGTTGTATCCATTTTTATGGCCCCTCCATTTGAGCTGTCATTCCATCATCCCTCTGGCAACAATCACAAATGCGAATGAATTAGTGTGCATCCCTGAAGATTATTGGCCAATAATACCCTACCATGAGGATTTTTATGGTTGTGCATCTTCCAACATAATGGCCCCAACAAGGACCTTTGTGAGCATCCTAGAGAATGCACAGTTGATTCATATTAGGGACACACCCATGTACTAGGCCATCGAGGCAACCTTTGTAAAGGTTTCCATTAATCTTCATGAAATGCTTGTCCTGGTGAAGAAACTGTTGTTTCTTTCTAGTGTCCAGCCCTTGCGGTAGTTCTTGCTTAAGCAGATAAGTGAGGATGGTATCATGCCATTTTGGTTCATTAGGCATTTGTGCATTAATAACACATACAAGGAGGGATTTGTCAAGGAATTAATCAAATAAAGGGCTCTCTTTCTCCTTGTCGTCCCATCTTAGTCACGATAAGTGATCTGCGACCACATTCTCCACACCTTTTTGATGTATCATCATGAGATTGAACTCTTGTAAAATCATGAGCCAACATATGACACAGGGGCTCACCATTGGTTTATTCATCAAAAATCAAGTGACGCTATGATCTGTGTGCACAAACACTTTGTAGCCAAGCACATAGTGCTTGAACTTCTCTAAGGCAAACACGACTATGATCAACTCCTTTTTTTTGGTGGTGTAATTTAGTTGTGCACCTACAATGCTTTGGCTTGCACAGTGAATGTAATATGAATGTTTTTGATCATCCATCTATGTAAGCACTACCCCCAAAGAATAATTCGATACATCGATCATCACATGAAATAGTCTAGACTAGTCTAGTACTTGAAGAATGGGGGTTTCAACAAGCTTTTTCTTCAATCATTGAAATACTACTTCACATGAAGGGGTCTAGATGAATGATGCATCCTTTTTTGTTAATTCTACAAATGGCTTGGAAATTTTGGAAAAATTCTTGATGAAGCACTGGTAGTAGCCCGTATGACCAAGGAATGATCGCACTTCTTTGAGTGTTCCGAGTTAACGGGTTATTCCTTGGATAACCCTTATTTTTTTAGGGTCCACCTCAATTCCTACTTTTGAAATGTGATGGCCTAAGACTATGCCTTCCTTGAGCATAACATGGCTCTTTTGCCAATTGAGCGGAGGTTTGTTTTGACACAACTCTTCAATACTTGCTCAAGATGGTCAAGGGCTTGCTTGAATGTAGCTCCATAGGTAGAAAAATCATCCATAAAAACTTCTATCCCACTACCAATCTATTGTTGGAATATATTAAGAACTAATTGTTGAAATGTGGTTGGGGCATTGCATAGACCAAATGGCATCTGTTGGTAACCAAAAGTCCCCCAAGGACTTGTGAAAGTTATCTTTGCCTGGTCCTCTAGTGTAATCCAAATTTGGTTATATCCACTATAACCATCAAGAAAGTTGTAATAACAATGCCTAAAAATGGTATCTAGCACTTGGTCGACGAAAGGAAATGGAAAATGATCCTTGAAAGTTACCATGTTGAGTAGCTGAAAATCAATGCACACCCACCATTTGTCGTCTTTCTTTGGTGCAATCATGAGTGGACTGAACCACTCACTATCTACGATAAGGTAGATGAATCCTACCTTGATGAGTTTTTCAAATCTCCTCTTTGACAATCTGCTTTAATTTGGGATTCAAACGTCGTTGTAGTTGTCATTTCTACTTGATAGCAAGGTCAGTGTATATTTGGTGTTGGCATATTCTTGGATCTATCCTAGTGAGTTTGGAATATGACCAAGAAAAGGCTGCTGACCACTTTTCTAGAACTTTTATCAACTTTTTCTTCTATTTTGAAGCAAGATTGGCATTAATAATAACCAGCCTCCCATTTTTCAAAAATATGTACTCCATTCTAGCTGGTAGCATCTTCAATTCAAGGGGCTCTTATTTAAAATTATCAAGAATTTCCAGCTCACCCCAATTGACATCATCATTTGCTCCTTCGAAGAGCTAGTGATGAAGTTGCTTAAGTTCATCCATACTTGCAACATATTCATACATTAGGCCCTCAGTAGTTTCCATGCATAATGTACTACTGCTAGCATCAGCTGTCAGCCACTGGGTACCTTCTTGTTTTGTGGCTGCTGCATATAAACATATCTAGAGCTTAGCCTCTGGTGCACACTACTTACATGTAGAGATAGATGTTTGCTTTACTGACCATAACTTCTGCACACAATGGTACCCTAAATCATTGTACGTGATACATGGAATTCTCTTCTTCTTGATCTTTCCAAACTCATTTTCTTTTGATATTTCTAAGGAAAGATCTCTAATGCCCATTTTGGCATCAACAGTACTTAACCACGCCCTTCCCATAATGATTGGAAAGTTCCCCTTGTAGTTCTCTACTTTGATTACTAGGAAATCAACAAGATATGACCACCCACAAATGATGGTGATGATGTCCTCAACTAGTCCCAATGGAATAGTGATGGATTGGTCTACCAATTCCAGCCAGATGTTGCTCTTCTTCAAAGGGGAAAGGATCCACATTATGTACATCTCATGCGAGATCAAATTAACATCAGAACTAGAGTCAAGAAGATCTTTACAAGGCTCATTCCCAGTAATTTGGAAATAAACTAAGGGACTTCCAGGATCAGCTAATTTTTTGGGTAGGTTACTAGCTTGAATCCAATCATATATGACATGTGCCAACATTACAATATGGATTTTAGAAGGATTTTGATTTGAAAGGGACTTAGATAAAGAGGAAATAGAAAAAGGTGGAGGAGCAAGGTTACCAACCACCAATGTGTTTGAGGACTTTGGTGGACTACGAAGTTGGAAGAAGGATCTTTTCTTTGTTTGTGGTTCCAAATGCTAAATGGGTTAACTGATTGTAGGTTAACTCCCCTCATAGTGTTCCTTTACTATGGTTATGTAGGCAATTCACCTTGAATGGATAGAGCAGGTGGTAGTTGTGCACGAGGTGGAGGAGTAGGTCTAGGGATAGGAGGTACATGAGGATAATAAGTGGCATCCCTCCTTGGATATGATGATTGGTATGTTTTAGGAGGGTAGTGATGAGGTTGGTAAGTAGAAACATGACTAGAGGAGTCCTGTAAAGATGAAGGTTATTGAACATAGTAACCATAGGGATCTAGTTTCCGGTAAGGGTATTGTTGTCTTGGAGGTGGCAATGCCCACGATTGTGGTTGTTACCACTGCTGGTACAATTCATAGGGTTGCAAAGGAGTTCCACTTGGGTAATACTATTGTGGTTGGTAGAACTATTGAGGATTGTCTTGTGGATAAAGCAATCTTTTGGGTCTTTGCCTTTGTGCAAGTTGGGGATGTAAGATATATAGGCCAAATTCTTGCAAGTGTGATATAATTAGACAAAATTCCTTAGGATGTTCATACTAGTAGACATCACATCCACCATCATCATTTGAGTTGCTATCCACAGCTATCTCTATCATAGCCATTTTACCTTTACCCTTAGATATGGCACATTCAACCTCCTTATGCCTCTAGTGCTTACACTCACCACTTTGCTCCTTAGACTCTTTAGAAATTTTTAAGATAGCTTGAAACCTATAGTCCATTGAGTCCCATAATTGATCAACATTAGCTGTAATTTTTTATTGCAATTTCTAGAATGGTAAAGTTTTCTAATTAACCATCTCATCTCTAGTGAATTCATCCTTACTGTCACAAAATCAAACCCCCTTCTTTCGAATAGAAGGGTCTCTATTGTATTCTTCTACACTTTCATGTTTTCTTAGCTCTCCCTCCTCCTTGGCTACCTGCTCAATTAATTTTTGAATCCAACAGGCACTTAACTCTATCAATCTTGATTGGGCATAAATACTAAGATTTTTTCTAGTTTTAGACCATAACTTGTTTATGATGTGGAAAAGTTGATCAAGCTGAGAGTATCCATGGCTGGGACACCTATGCAATAGAGAGTAATATCAACCAATAGTAGCATTTAAGGGCTCATGATTCCCTTGTTTCCATCCTTGAATTTGTTTCCTTAAGTTGGATACTCAGAAGTACATTTGATATTTGTCATTGAATAATTCTAACATTGTACTCTAGTGCCTGATTGATTCTGGTTCCAAGGATCGGTACCAATTTTCTACTTCCTTTATAAGTGTTGTTGAAAATAATTTTAGCTTTTTCCATTTGTTCTTAATATTCTGCAAGGCACATGCATCTTGAAAGGCTTGAAGATTATTTTGCAGATCAACATCATATCCTCCCTCAAACCAAAGGATGTTGTTCATATCTAGCCTCTTTATTCTACTATCTTTTACATGTCTTGTTGGAATCCTCACAGCCTCTGCAATATTCAACATACCTCAAGTAACAAGTAGAGGTTCATCAAGGCCATGATGGTGGTGCCTATGATGTTCTCTACTAGCCCTTCTTTCATGATGATGGGCCTCTATAGATTTCCCACATCTTCGATCACGACTGTCTTGACAATCTCTTTTGTTGTTTTGGTCCCACCGGTCACCTCCTTCATGCTTATTCCTTCTATGGCCATGATTTGAACTAGATGAAGAAGAAGATGACAATGATGAAGGGGAAGAAGAAGGAGAACTTGCTCCATGCTTATGCCCATCACCCTTCCTTCGATGCTCATGACCACAATCACAATCATGATCTCCTTTGTCCTCCTGTTCTTGACTTGCTTCGCTGGATCCATTTTTGTCATTGGATTCATTTTGACCAGAACCTAGATTATGGACTATGGATTGTACATTCTGGTTGAGGGCTCCTTGAACAAAGTCAAATAGAGGAGAATCACTTAAGAAGTCATCGACTTCATCAATTGGGCCAAGCGGAGGTGAAAAAATATGATCCCTTGCGCTTCATAAGTTCATGTTGGTGCTCTAGTTGATGATCCCTTAATCTTTGTCCTTCAATGGGATGATAATCACTTGAGTTAGGATCTCGCATCTCATATTTTCCATGGAGATGTTGAAGCTTGTGTCACACGATCATTAGCTGGAGCATTGCTGGAACACATTAGTCAAGTGGCAACACAATGTTTCCTTTCATATCATGCCACCACATTAGTTCATCTTGATGCAAGATGAAGGTAAAGTTTGGTACATACTCATCAGGATGAGCATATACCACCTGGTATTGTTGAGGCACTTGAACTACCTTGGGCAAAGATGGGCTCCTGTGAGAAGAAGACATTTTGTCTTAATAAACTTGTAAATAGTGTGTAATTAAGGTTTAATTTAATGATAATAATTTTTTTTTTCATAGGATTTAACTCTTAGGGCGCGAACAATGAGGTTACTAAGTTTCACTCGGTTTAGATAGTGCACGAAGAACTAGAGTCCCCAACAACAACACCAATGATGAACGACGAGGTACCCCTACATCCAACCATATGAATCATAGCCATTCACGTGCTATTTGGTCAAATTTCACAAACTATAATTACTAAGTACGCTTGAGCCATACAATGCATGCTTGTTATCCATTCGTTGTCTTCCCAGTCCAACTTGTGGAATGCAATTTTATGGTTAAGTGTGATTGAGGCCTAAGATTTTTATTATTTTGTGTTTTTATGAAATTACTTGCCTAGAACAAAGATGAAAGTAAAAGTGAGAGTGATTAATTGCTAAGTAGACAATGGTCTAATCTAGCCTAACACAAGTAACCATTTCCACTTCTCGGACACATCCTAAACTTTGTGTAAACATTGCTGGGTTGTCAAACACTAACTATTTCTGAGCTACCAAATGTCACACATATGTTCAAAGGGGTCATTCTTGTGTATCTTAATGAGTTACTTGATTAATCAAATTAATTACTACATAAATAATATTTATGTATGATGAGTCATGAACTATTGGCCATGATATTGCATACACGATATCACGTACGCAATATCACAGCCTAGATGTGATATCGCATATGCAATATCGCAACCTATATCCTCATTTATAAATAAGAGGTAGGCAGATTTGGAAAAAAGGATTAAGTTTTCAGTTTTTAGTTTAGCATTAAGGTAGGGACTTTTTTCAGTCTTTCTTCTCAACCTTTTCTCCCAGTGCATGCCTATAGTGTGATGATTGTAATTGTATGGCATCCTTATTCGAGTGTGATGTACTTGGACACACATATGACCAGCAATAAAGATCGAGATTACTTCATAATTGTAGCATCCACTTATTAATTATTTAATTGTTATTTTTATTTATTACTTTCTTAGTTAATATCTCTCTACCATTATCTCCTAGTAACATAGAATGAATACAACTTAATCATGAGCATTCAAGTGTGACTACTTGGTAACCTAGTAGTGTACCTAGGCCATGCATTTGGTAATCCCAGTGGTAGTCGTGCATGAGGTTCAAGATGTATATGGATGATTAAGGAATGGATGCTCATCGCACTTAGGCTAGTTTAGATTCTCTCTCATCCTCTCTCCTAGCTTAGTTGATATTATTTCCCCTCATACCCAAGAGTAGCATAAGTATAGGAACACATCATACACCTCACTCTAGACTAAATCATACATGACAAAGTTAATACTAGTCCAAGTGGGAAGATAGTGAACTATGATCTACAAGTAACTGTCTAAATACCACAACTAGTCCATTTGCAAAGTTCAACTAGATCGTGCATGAAGCACTCATATTCGTATGGTTGAATGCAAGGATACCTTGCCACTCATCATTGGCGCCATTGCCAAGGACAGTGTTAGTTATCTAGATTAGTCATATCATACAAGGTTGTTGTATAGGAATTAATGATATATTTTTTAGGAAGAAATAATTACAAAAAGTCACATACAAATTCACACACAATTGCACAACCATGCCTCTCCTACAAGACTATGATAATGCCACATCTAGTGAAGTAATTCATTGGAGAACCAACAAATTATATGACAATGAAGATTGGAGTACTCAATCTGAGGTGGGGGTTTCTTATAAACATAAACAAAGGCAACATCATCCCAACACATGAAAGCATAACTTACTCGATGACAATGAATTCCTACTAGCCACTACAAGCCTAACGCAAATACAAGAGGTTGTTCAAATCTCCCATAGGCATCGTAAAGAGAGCCGCTTACCTAGGCTCGATTTAAACAACTTTTCCAATTTCTCAAGAGGCTATGACTTAGATCCGCAACAACATTTACAAGCCTTCTATGATGCCTATGCATGGAACAACATTGATAACAGTTGGCAAAAACTCAATCTCTTTCCTATGACACTCGTTGGCCAAGGAAAAATTTGGTATAGATCGTTAAAACCAAATTCAATACGATGCTGGCCAACAATGGTAGAACTCTTTAATGAAAGATATCAAACTTACACAAGAGAGTCGACCTTGAGGAAACAAATCCAAGAGTGGAAATAAGCACAACATGAACCGTTGGACATGGCCTTAGAAAAATATTATGCACTATTAAACAACTATCCAGACCATGAGTTCTCTAAGGAAAGGCTAATGTACCATATCATTGATGGACTTCATGATGAAACAAGAGAGACCCTAGGGATGTATGCCCAAGGTCAACTATACGAACTACAAACCCATCAATTCCAAGAGCTTATTAAGGAGGTAGCAAAAGAAGAAGGAGAAATGACTAGATGGGAGAGTGTCAAAAAACATCAACAGGACCAAAGTCTCAACTTAATAGAGGTCCATAATCATAAAAAGGAGAAATCAACCTATCTCAAGGAGGAAGAATCATCTTTGCCAGTACAAAAATCATTAGATGAAATTAAGGTAAAGATCAATATGGAATGGATGCTTAAAAAGTGTGGGGAATATATCAATATTATTGGAGATAAAGTTTTGACAACCGTAGAAGCAGGACAAAATATCATTAGACAATTAGAAAGAAGGGAGGAGGAAAATAAGAGCTCAACTGCCAATCATACGTATGAATGCAACATTTGCCTGTACGATCACCCCAAGGGCTAGTGCCTAATCTTGTTACATTTATATGAGAATTGGGGAAGCACGTTACACCCAGAGTTCATACAGAGATATTATGTTCGATCACAGTGGCAACAATCCCAATCGTGGGGGAAGCCATCCCTAAACTAGAGATACCCTTTGTATCATCTGAATCCAAATGCTTATCTAGTTCAATATCATGTTTCCTCAACTACGTCAACATACTCTATCTCACTGGATTATCATTCTCCTCGATACTATCAGCCCATGTCCTCAACACAACCACCACCTTGTGTACCTTACACTTCTCCTAAATTTCAACATTCTCATCCTTTCCCTCCTTCTACATCATCACCAATTAATCCCTAAGTGTCTTCACCATAGCAACAACCCATGAACGTTACTTGTGCTACTATTGCCAAAAGCAGTGAGAGACCTCCTCAACATCAAGGGCATCCCTTCTTTAGACATGACCATAGTAAGGGACAACATAGTTCCAAGGCTACTACATTCTCCAACTCAGCAAAAGTCCAACACTGTGGTGCATCCTTCTCTTCAAATCCAATGCCTCATGTCACTTCATTAGGGCCACCAATTAACAGTCCAACAATCGTACAACCCAATGAATACAGCCATGGAGGATGACATCCCAATCCTTGCATACCATCTTATGGTCTCAAGTATCATAGTGGGTCAACTTATTACCTGAGAACCACATCTTATAAATTGCCCCACTATGTTTACTATAATTAGGTGTGTGAACCTCAATGAGGTAAGTATGACCAAGTTTCAATATTTTCAACATGCAAGGATCCTCATCTTTCATTTATTAATCCTTACCATGCTCAACCATTTGGTTATGAGGGATATCCCCCATTCTAATAACAAGCACAATTAATAAATATTTTTCATTTTTTTTAATTTTACAATTTTTTGTTTTCCAGTTTTTTAATTTCTTTTTTGTTACCCTTTTGTCTTTTTTTTTTCTTTTTAGCTTTTTATAAGTAATCTTATCTATGAATAAAACACTCATGTGGCTCATTGATTGAGGTGTGTTCTATGTTATCAAGTCTCAAGTGATCAATTATTTGGATAGTGAGCCCATTACACCCACTTATCCATTCTACAAATAAGAGGTTCTGTTCAAGGGTATAGTGATATTCTTGACATTCTTAAAACTTAAAGTTAATTTTGTGTTCATTGTACCCAGAATGAAGAAGGATGGACCAAGAGAGAATGATTAGGGTGTGACATCAAGGGGACTTATGGATTTTCTTTGGTGACATTTGTGAGAGTTATCATGCAACATGGTTGTACTAAGATCCTTGTAGATCTAACACAAAATGGGAGTAAGAGTAATGAAAAGGCACTCAAAAATCCAATGTTGTTCTAGGGGGTTCCACTGGAAAGACATGCACCCATGCCTAAAGGTTGGCAGCTTCTCTAGATTTAGCAATTGAAAAAAAGAAAAAGTAAAGAGAAGAAAAAGTGCCACAAATCAAAAATCACTTCTCCCTTAAACAAAATGCCAAGTGATCATACGCCTTGTTGTTCTGGTACTTTCATAATCGCTCATCATGGGATGAAACAATGCAGTGTCATTGATCAGGGGAATGGACTTGGTCCTGATCTTGGAACGACAAGTTAATGACAGATTAATCATGCCTTACACACAAGATTCATTGTGCCCTGGGTCAGTTACCTCATGTCCCAATCTCTACAATCCCTTCTATAGTCCATCTCATATCGCTGTTCATGTAATTGTAGCTCATGTCTCATGTAGCATAGAATTCTTACCTCACTCCAGTGATATGTACATGTGTGTGTTTTGTGGAGTCAGTGTGGATTACATTTAATCCTTCTAGTGCCTACAGACATTTTAAGGTGTGGTTACGTAAGGGCATTAGAGGTTGGAACCTGCTTTGGGGAGGATCCACTTGCATAATTTTTTGTAATTTGCACTCATAACACATCTTCCACACACCATCTATTACCCTTAGTGTATTATTAATGATATTCTTTCCCTTATTCCTATCCCTCCGATTCAAATGTTCCTATGAACCATCACATAACCTTTTTCTCCCCCTTACCACCCGAGGTCCTTATTGATAAATTCCACACCATCATAATTTTCATGCCTTTAGAACTAGTTGAATTACCTTGGAACACTCATTTAGATGTCCTTAGTTTACATCATTTAATTTCAAAAAAATATTAAAAATTCTATATATTCCATAAGTGCCCTAACATCGATAGGCTACGATATCACATACGCTATATTGCATCCCAAATATATATATATACGTGATCCCCCTGTGCTACTTAACATCATTTGCAACTATTCACATGGGGCAAGTTTTTCAAATTTCTCTCTATGACTTGCAATTGCTCATCCCTTGCTTTCATTTCCATAACTCACTTGTTGGTACTCTGATTTTCATTCCATTTGAACCTACTTGAACCCAGAGTGTTCAACTTTGTCGTGGGGGAGGGGCACACATTGAATAGCACATAAATTTTTTGAAATTGATCATCACCCAAAGGACATTATTAAGGGTAATTAGTTATAAAATTAAGGATAAATGTGCCAAAAAAAATTTCATCTTTTGAAACTAGATTTGAAAACCACCTAAGCAAAGAGGATTAAAGACTATAATCTTTTGGGGACATTTTATCCTAATAATTAATGTCACATGAAGGCAAGAAGTAAGGTATAACTAACTTTGGTAACAACCTTACTAACAATTGACCCTATGTGATTGCATATGGTCCCAAAATGCAGACAATAGGAAGGTCCTGCTCAAGAGACCTAGGAGAGGTGAAGAATAAGTTCCTACCAAACAACATGTAGAGCAAGAGGAATAATCATTTAGTATCCACCAAGAATACCCTGCCACTATACAATCAAGGCAGGTGGAAGGAGGAGCTGTTGTAGCATCTGAATGGGGACAACATCTCACATTGCCCCAAGATTGTGTGCAGGCCATCCATGAAAGGTTCATATTTACTACAATGATCGTGGAATTAAACTTTGAACCTTTCACAAAATTTGCTCCATAGGCTATTAGGGATCACCTTAAAGGATCCCTGTTATGGCCTACCCTCTCTGAAAATAGTGCCTAGTACTTAGGGGAAACATACCAATTTTGGAAAAACAAAGAATAAGGCACCATGGTTAACATTTTTGGTGTGACTTTTGATTTCTTTGTTCAAGCCATTTTAGAAGTATTAAACCTTCTGAATATAGGGCCAAAGGTTGCTCAGTTGTCTACCCTCTTAGACCCTAATGCACGACGAGTTTGGTTAGAAAGGGCATATGGCAAGGAAGATAAGACCTTTAGGGAGTTAACGATGGAAGAGAGGATTTATTTTAAAATAGGGATTATCACATCTTCCCCACAAAAGGTTTAAAAATAATTTCACCATCTGCAGTAAGAGGATGTGCAGTGTTGATAGGAAAGGTTAATGCTAACTTGCCTCATCTATATTTTATGGAGATCTTGAGGCAGTTTGAAGAATGGAAGACAGGGAAGTTTATGTTGCCCTTCCCTTGTTTTATCAGAAAGCTATGTAGATGTGTTGGTATTAGAGGATAGAACAATGATGTCCTTTGAAAAGCTCAAAATGCTTCATATGTCAAACTGCTAAAGCCACCAGTTGCAAGGAAAATCATTGGTAAGATGCTGGGGTTGGAACAAGAAAAAGAACAGATGGCAGGGCCAACTACAACTCAACTTGCAGGACCCAGCCAACTTCCAAGCATGGGACCTAGCCAACAATAAGAAGCAAGGCCTAGCATGGGCTAGCAAGTTCAACCACCACCACCATCACAAGATTACAGACCGTCAATGAGTCATCTCAGGGCCATCGCTAAGACGGTTAGTTGGGGAAGTTGTGATGACACAAATCTCTTCTGCGTCATCAATAATGTTGTATAACCCATAGTTTTCATGGATCATGCATGGGGTGAAGTTTCCATTTAGATAGGAGGAGGAGAGAGCGCTTAGTCACAACAGATTTTAGGGAATGCTACGTCCTTTTAGGTGTAGTTAGAAACTAGTGAAGGGGCCATGGTGGTGGTCATGTAGCACTAGGATGTAGTAGGAGCCACAGAAGTGGTTGTAGACCACATTAAAAAATTATTCAATGTGCCTGTTATGCCATTGGTAGATCTTACAGGAGCATGGGATGCTCAAACTCTGGCCGGTACCTCAATGACTTCTAAAGAACATGAGGATGTACTTGACCGATTGCTACAAATAGGGTAGGTAATGATGTCCTTGTTTGATATCCCATAGGATGTTATAGCAATACAATCAGATCTTATTTCCACCAAGGGGAAGCTGGTCTTGACAGAGATGAGGGTCAAGCATGCTGAAGCAGAAGTGCAAAGATTGCAAGAAAGGCTCGTGACCCTACAAGTAGCACAGTAGGATCCTTCTCAATTCATTCCCGTAGACTAGCTAGACACTTTTAGAACTGAACAACTTACTAAACTATTGACAGAGAATAAAAGGGTGGCAAAAGAAAAAGAGAAGGCTATTTGGGATGCCTCTGTAGCACAAGCACAAACTTACGCACATACCAAGGCACTCAAAGCATTACAAGAAGAGAATAAACAACTTGTTGCTGACAACCTTCGGTTGACTTCTGTGGAGGAACAAAAGAATTTTCTCGAAGAACATTTTTAGTAGTTTTGAGAACAACTAATTAGGGTTAACCAAGACATGAACCATTTACCCATGGAAAATCGAACCCTCTCAATGGAGGAGGTACGTGCCATCCATCAAAAGATGGACATTGAAATAAGCGTGTGGTAGAATGAGGCTAAACAACATGAGAAATTAAAGGAGCATTTTTGGGACCAGGTGGGGATGTATAAAAAAATCATCGAGAAGGAGATTCATATGGCCAAGGTCCACATCAATGTTCTCAGTGCTCAACACACTGACTGGTAGGCCATATTGGACACATATGCATTCATCAACTAGGCAGAAGTATAGAGTTGGGACTTGCAAATCCAAGACCTTATAGAGCACATGGAGTTGGCAAACCTACAGTATGCCAACCTTGCCATGTTAATAGTAGGGCATCTGAGAATAGAGCTTTAGCAATAGGTAGCCACCACCTACGTCAAATATGAAACAAAATTTGCAGAACACAAGAAAACATTGCAAAAATTGGAGGTTGAAAATTCTAAACTCGAGGTGTTTAAAGAAAGCTCCTAGGGGCAAAAATGTATCACAACAAACTTGGCTCAATGACTTACAAATTTTCCAGAATATAGAAACAAAGCCAGAGCCTACGAGGAGGAATGACGAGTATTTGCGGCTTGGCATGTTAAAAAAAATAAAATGTTTCCACAACTACTATGTCCATGGAAGGTGCTGACTCCATCAAACATTGGAACATTAGAATGAATGGCACAAGATCCCCAAACTGAAGAGGAGAAACTCCAGGCCATACTTCGACATCATCAAATCCCAAGACCTGGAGCACAAGACAAGGGAAAGGCACCCATGGAGGAGCCATTGCCACAAGGAACTACATGAGTTCCACCCAATTTTGTAGTTATAGGACTTTCTTTTGCATTCTTTGTGTTGTGTCTTAGTTTTGATTTGATTCCACACTATGGCATGAATCCATTCTAGTCAGTCAATAATCCCATACCTATCCACTATGTAATCAATGGAGCTTTTTCTCACTTTACTTGAGGATGAGTTCTCATTTAGTCGTGGGGGTATGATGAGTCATGAATTGTTGGACATGATATCGCACCCATGATATTGTGTAAGCAATATCACAACCTAGACACGATATCGTGCATGCGATATCACAACCTAGATGTGATATCGCATATGCAATATCGCAACCTATCTCCTCATCTATAAATAAGAGGCAAGTAGATTTGGAAAAGGGGGTTAAGTTTTCAGTTTTTANTATTTATTTCTTTCTTAGTTAATATCTCTCTACCCTTATCTCCTAGTAACGCAGAATGAGTATGACTTAATCATGAGCATTTAAGTGTGAATACTTGGTAACCCAGTAGCATACCTAGGCCATGCACTTAGTAATCCTAATGATAGTCATGCACAAGGTCCAAGATGTGTACAGATAATTAAGGAACAAATGCTCATTGCACTTAGGCTAATTTATATTCTCTCTCATCCTCTCTCCTAGCTTAGTTGATATTATTTCCCCTCATACCCAGGAGTAGCATTAGTATAGGAACACATCATACACCTCACTTTGGACTAAACCATACATGACAAAGCTAATACAAGTCTAGGTGGGAAGACAATGAACTACGATCTATGAGTAACTATCTAGATACCACAACTAGTTTGCCTATGGAGTTCGACCGGATCATGCATGAAGCGCTTGTATTCGTATGGTTGAGTGTAGGGGTACCTCGCCACTCATCAATGTAAATTGCATGAAATATAAATGCATAAGAAAGAAAGTCTCAAGTGCTGCAAGGAATGGATCAAAGGGTTAATCTTTATTGCCAACACAATGGTGTGTTTAGGTACATCAATGTTTGAATAAAGATCGATTCACACTTAGATCTCTTGCTGTGGGCACTTAGAAAATATTCTAACTTTCAAATGAACAAAGTGCAAGAGTTTCTCTACTTGACTACCAAAAACTTACTCCCAATTATGCACTTGGACATTGTATTTATAGACTTGCGAGTAACCCTGTGATATCGAATGTACACTATTGCATCTTGGGCCGTAATATCGTGTACCTGATATCATGGCCATCGTAATATCAGAGCATATGCAAAATACAATTTATCAACTACCAACCTAATGGGATAATAAGATTGATGAAGATCCAATGTTTGACCAATTTTTTAATGAGCTGATATTTACTAAGAAATAATGGTGACATCTAATGTAGTCAAGTTATAGTATAGCAATTACCTCACCTATCTACTAAAGTAGGAAGTTCCTATTGAATGGAATAGATAAAACAAAAATTCCTACACCAAGTAAAGCACTACATGGAGATAGAGAGTAACCTCTACAAAATCTACATAGATGGTTTGGCACAATGACACATTTCTAACAACAATTAATCCAAAAGTGTGATGGTAGATTTCTAAGAATAATCAATCCAAATAATCTCTAAGATGCTTATTAAGGATCTCATGGAGTTTATTAAGTCGAAAGGAGAAAGACCACAAAAAACCTCATGGTAGGATGCGTTTGGTCAACAATCTTTATGGATGTCCATTTTTTTATCAATTCTTGTAAGATATGCCAACATGATGGAGGGGTGATGGCTCGGCTTGAGGATCCTCAACAATAAATTCAACCATGGGGAATTGACTTTATGAGCCTCATCACACCCATGGCTAACAAAAAGTCATACATCATCATTGCTATAGACTATTGCACGAAATGTGTAGAGGTCACAATAGTAATAAATTGTACAACCATAAAACCCAAGTTTTTTTTAATAATAGGTGCTGATGGAGTAGGTTCACTTCACTAATTAATCATCTTCAAACCACTAAATCCAAATGTTATGCAAAGACAAACCTTTTTGCTAGAAAATAAGAAAACAAGCTATGTTTAATTACTTTATTAGAAGATTACAATAGGATTTACAAAATCCACAAGCATCCAAATCCTATCATACTCAATGATATTATAGAGCATAAAGCTCTATAACCATACAATGGTTATTCTCAATGCAATACCCAACAACCACACAACCAATAGAGAATCTCTCCCATAACCTAAGATTAAGATATTACTCACAAGACATAAGAGAATAGAACATAAAGATCAACATACCACATGTTGATCTTGGAGCTATAGTCACCAATTACACTCACTCAATTTACTCACATGCACTCTTTTGCATAACTCTTCATACACATAAGAACTTTCTCTTACTTCTCCTTCCTTTTTTATCCTTTGCTATATACTCAAGCATGAATGAAAAACATGATTATAAAGATTTAGAACCATATAAATCTTTTCTAATTGATGCTCTAGATGTTTTCCACATAGATTTGGAGTTTTTTTTAGATGTTTTCCATTGAAACTGCCACATCAGAGCTTTCCTTGATCACACGAGACATTTCGTGGTGCTCCTAGACATCTCCCTATCAATCTAGGATGCTTTTGAGATATCTCACATGCATATGAGACATCTCATGTGAGTGTAAGACATCTCCCCTACATTTGAGATATCTCACCAAGGTCCATAACATCTCACTAGCATCCAAGACATCTTGCACAAGGTGTCTTCTCCTTAGCAAGACGTCTTCTTTAAGAAGATTTTAATTCAATCAAGATGTGGTGCTAATGCTAGATTACCTACACATGAATGACATAATCTACTACAATGTGAAGCTAGAGAAGATGTTGATCTACCATGATGACAACATCATGCTCACTGACTTCATCCTAGCCATGGTGGATGACATCA
>MNCI01022100.1:2039-18660 GCA_015680685.1 Gnetum montanum | reverse complement strand
TGGATTTGGTTATAGCCATTATAACCATACAAGAAGCTATAATAGTNTTTGGATTTGGTTATAGCCATTATAACCATACAAGAAGCTATAATAGTAATGCCTAGGTATGGTATTCAACACTTGATCCATGAATGACAATGGAAATTGATCTTTAAATGTTGCCAAATTCAATAGCTTGAAATTGATGTAGACTTGCCACTTTCCACCTTTGTTTGATACAATTACAAATGGGCTAACCCACTCAATATCCACGATAGGATAGATGAACCCTACCTTAAGGATTTGGTCTATTTCCTTCTTGATGATCTACTTCAATTTGGGATTTAGCTGCATTTGCAGTTGCCTTCTTGGCTTCATGGTCAGGTTGGTGTAAATGTGATGTTGGCATATCCTTAGATCGATTCCTGTCAGCTCGAGATATGACCAAGAAAAGGCTATTGGCCATTTGTTAACCACATTGAACAACTTTCCTTTTTGATCAAGAGAAAGTTTGGCATTGATTATGACTGGTTTATCATTGTTTAAAATGCATATTCCATGTTGGCTAGTAGAGTTTTCTACTCTAGGGGCTCTTGCTTGAAGTTATTAAGGATTGCCAACTCTAGCCAATAGGTATAATCATTTTCATCATCAGAGAATTGGTAATGAACTTGCGCAAGTTCATCTATGCTTTCAACATAAGTACATGTTAAGCTCTCAATTGGTTCCATGCATAATGTGTTGCTATCTGAGTTAGCTATTAGCCATTAGGTGCCCTCTTGTTTTGTGATTGTTTCATATAGACACTTTTGAATATATGTTTCTTGTGCTCACTCATTGCATGTTTTGATGTATGTACTTTTGATGAACCAAATATTTTGCACACAATTGCACCTATTATCACTATACGCGATGCATGGAATATGCTTCTTCTCTAACTTTTCAAATTCATTTTCTTGGAGATTTCCAAGGAGAGGTTTCTTATGCCCATACGTGCATTGACTGTGCTTAACCAAGTCCTTCCTATAATGATGGGGAACTCATATTTGTAGTTTTTAACCTTGATGACAAAAAAATCACTAGGGTAGGACCACCTACTTACTATGGTCACAGTGTCCTCCACCAATCCCAAAGGAATAGTGATTCATTAGTCTACTAATTCAAGATGGATGTTTCTCTTCTTGAGAGGTGGTAGGTTCTAAGCCTTGTACATGTCATGGGAGATACGATTGACGCTAGAACTAGAATGAAGAAGAGCTTTGCATGATTCATGTTCAGCAATCTGTAAGTAAATGAGTGGACTTCCTAGGTTAGATCTTTTTGTGGGAAGATTTCCAGCCTTGATCCAATTGAAAATAGCATGAGTTAGCATCATAATGTAGATTTGAGATGGCGTTTGGTTTGAAGGGCACTTGTAGGTATTTGATGCAGAGGATGAGGGTATTAAAAATGTAGGTCAATAAGCTATACTAGGTTGTGAGGGTTGGAGAGGACTGTTGGGTTAGAACAAGGGTCTTCTTATGGATCGATTTTTTGAACCACTCAGCTAGAAAGCCAGATATGAATGTACAAACCTTGTAGCATTTTGTTGCTACAATTGTGGAGGAATCTCACCCTGCATAGATAGAGCAAGAGGTAACTAGGTTAAGGGTGTAGGGATGTGTGCAGATGAATGTGAAAAATGGTATGGATATGGGTTTTCTCCTAGAGTAGATGGTGAAAGTGTTTGGTGGTACTCTAGAGGGTAATAGTGATACTAATATGAGGCATGACTTTAGAACTTCTTGGAGAGACGGGTTGTTGAACATAGTACCTATGTCAATCTGGTTGCTTGTAAGGATACTGTTGCCTTGGTGGTGGCAATCTCCATAATTGTGGTTGATGCCACTATTGGTATTGTTCATATGGTTGTTGTGGAGCTCCACTTAGGTAGTAAGCTTATCATTGTTGATGGAACTACCTTGGATTACATTGAGGATAAGGTAATTGTCTAGGTGCTTCCCTACATGCTAGTTAAGGATTCAATGCATACACCCCAGACTCTTGTAAGTGTAGCATGATATGGCAACACCCCTTTTGATGTTTGTATTGATATATGTCATAACTAGCATCATCTTGAAATTTTGTCTCCACAATTTCCTGAATGGAAGTAGCTTTGCCCTTACCTCTTTGGTAGGCACATTAAGCTTCTTTTTATCTCTTGTGGTTATAATTACTATTTTGCTCTTTGGATTCATTAGAAATATTCATAGCAATTTGGAATTTTTCATCCAAAGAGTCCTATAATTTTTCAATGTTTTCCGAAATATCAAAAATAAATTTTTGGATGGGCAAGGTTTTCTTGTTCATCACTTCATCAAGTGGTGACTCCTCCTCATCACAAAATTGGACCTCCCATTTCTTGATGGAAGGGTTCCTATTATACTCTTCTGCACTTTCCCTTTTTTGCAACTCACCTTCTTCTTTTGCTACCTACTTAATTAGTCTTTGGATCTAATGAGCTCTTAGTTCAGACAATCTTCCTCGGGCATACACCCTAAAAGTTCTTCTAGTTTTTGCTCTGAGCCCATCTATGATGTGATGAAGTTGTTCCCTCTAAGAATAACCATTGCTAAGCCATTGGTGTAAGAGTGAATAGTATCTATCCATGATGACATCCAAGGGTTCATGTGTTCCCTATTTCTAGCCTTGGATTTTCCTTCTCAGATTACACACTTTGGAGTATGTTTGGTATTTTTCATTAAACAACTCTAACATGGTACTCCATTGATGAATGGATTCCAGTTCCAAGGATCAGTACCAACTCTTAGCTTCCTTAATGAATGTCTTGGGGAAAAGCTTGAGTTTCTGCTAGTTATTTTCAATGTTCTATAAGGCACAAGCATTGTGGAAAGCTTGTAGATGATTCTACATATCAAAATTATATCCCCCCCTCAAATCATGGGATATTATTCATGTTTAGGTGCTTGATCTGACTATCTTTCATATGCCTGGTTGGGATCTTTACTACCTTTACAATTTTGAGCATGCTTTGAGTCACCAACAGAGGTTCATCATCATGATTGTGTCGATGACGTTGATGATGGTTTTTGTCACCTTTGCATTCTTGATGGTCTTGATGATCATTGTTGTCTTATTGATCACCATCATCACGATTATTTTGATAGCAGATTTTATGAGAACCAAAAGATGAAGAGGATGGAGAGGAAGGTGGACCACCACTGCCACAATGTTTCCTCTCATTACGACCACCATCCTTAGATCTCTTGCTATTATGATGTTTACCCAAGTTCCTACCTTGACTGTCCCAAACTTGGTTTATGAATAGTTGATCATAGGTTCAGGGTCACACCCTCATTACTAATAACATAGGATGGATAATCTTCAGCTTGAGAACCTTTAAAGGGAGTATCCTCATTGTCATATTGATCTTGTAGGAACAAGGAATTAGTGAAATGTTTCTACTTTGTAGCCTCATGGTGCTTCTCCTTATGTTAATCTCACTTGTGTACCCTAATTGTCACTTTTTCCTGAACCTAGTTTATGAATAGTTGATCATAGGTTCAGGGTCACACCCTCATTATCAATAACATAGGATGGAGAATCTTTAGGTTGAGAACCTTCAAAGGAAGGATCCTTATTGTCATCTTAATCTAGTAAGAATAAGGGATTAGTGAAATGTTTCCCCTTTGTAGCATGATGGTGCTTCTCCTGATGTCGATCTCACTTGTGTTGTGTTTTAGTGGGATGGTAGTATCAAGTGTCATAACCATTTACAATGTATTCCTTTTGAAGATTTGAAATGCCCAACTTCTTAAGAGTTTTAAATAGCATCCCAGGTACATATCAATTGGGGGGTAAGATGATGTTACCCTCCATATCACACCATCGCAGCTATTCATCCTAATGTAGGATAAAGGTAAAGTCTAGTACATACTCATTTGGATGATTATATACCACTTGGCACTCCTATGGGACCATCGGTTTGACATCTCCACACTTGTGAGAAGAAGACATTTTGCAAAAAAAATAAAATTATTAGTGTGCTTAGTAGTTATCTATCATGTGAAGTGATGTTAACCTTGAGTTTATCTAGCGATATTAATAATATTCACTAATCCTAGATAGTGCATGTTCAACAAACAAAGTCCCTAGCAATGGTGCTAAAGATGAGCAGTAAGGTAACCCTATGTCTAACCATACAAATCACAAAGCATTCACGCATGATCTAGTCAAATTTTGTGGACTTTATAGTTTCCAATGCACTAGTCTTCTAGGAAGTGAACCTTGCCTTAAGGTCATTTGTTTTTTTTTCTAATTACACTTGTGACATACACTGGTATGGTTAAGTGTAATTAAGGCATCTAATTTTTATCATTTTGTATTTTATGGTTGTGACATTCGAAAATGTCGGTGGTTGGAACACCAAGAGGTTATCGAGTGTATAGCATAACCCCGAATCTACGAGAGGGTAGTGCTAGAGAAAACAAAAACAGGGTGCCATGAACGGTCTTATCGATCAAACAGAGACTTACGTGGTGTTAAAATGATCATGTGTGAGAAGAGTTTATACTACGTTATGCATAGGCATCAGGTCTAGGAAAGCTAGAGCGTAGAAAGGTGTCCCAACCTAAGAACTATGATGTGAATGTGCAAATATGTATGAGAAGAGTGACAAAATACAAGTGTTACGCTAAATGCCAAAGAGAAATGCTTGAGAAATGCAATAAAGTTTGAGAACAGTAGTGCACGATCCCAAAAGAGGGAGCGTAGCTGATTCACAAAGGGATACACAATGTACAATAGGTGCAGTGGGAGTGCAGTCATAGCCTCGATGGTGTCAAGCTATGAAGTTTGGTGCTCACTGTGTTGAATTATTCTTACTAGGTTGGTAGCCACGGTGTACCATGCGATCTTCTACAAGGTTGCAATGGGGCTATCGTGTACCATGCAATGTAGCTGTGCCTCTTTTCCAGTGTAGTGTGCTTTAGGTCTTATTCATCCATAGAGCTAAGTGCTAAGATGCCAAAGTGCCAAATGCTAAAAAAGAAGTGCCAACTACCTTACTGGTGAGAAATGAATGCCAACTCTCCTCCTCTTCCTTTCTCCCCTTCAAAAGAGGGCATAGGGGTATTTATAGGGCTAGGGTTAGCCCAAAATATGGATCAAGTGCTATGTGGCAGTGTGGTGGATGGAACCATGCTTGTTCCATGTTATGTGCAGGACACAGAACATTGGCTGCAATGCTAGATAGGGTGCTATGCTGCAATAGACATGGTACTATGCTACGCAATGTAACAGGGTGCTATGCTACAGTAGACATGGTGCTATGCTACGCAGCATAATAAGGTGCTATGCTGCACTATGCTACATAGTGTAATAGGGTGTTACGCTACGCAACGTGACAGGTGTGCTACATTGTAGTAGACATGGTGTTACACTGCGCTATGCTACACAGTGTAATAGCGTGCTACGCTGCGCTATGCTACCCAGTGTGATAGGTGTGCTATGCTGTAGTAGACAGGGTGCTACGCTACACAACATGATAGGTGTGCTATGCTACGCAGCGTGACAGGGTGTAGAAAGTGCCATCATTTTGATACTTAGAAAAATTTTGCAAATCTGGTAGTTGGAGCTGACTACACCCAACACTTTGTAAAAATTTGGACAAAGTGCCACCATTTTGACACTTAGCCAAATTTGTAGTCATGATGCCAAAACCCAAAATTTTGTGGTGTTTCAATGGCCCCTCTTTGTTGACATCTGGAGGAGTGGCCTGAGAGACATCGACAAAGAATTACAAAACACCATAGCAGACATGCAACTAATATCACTTGTCAGTACAAGATCATATGTTGTTTAACCATGCTCAAGAGTGCTATGGGAATAAGGTTATGCTAAGGGACAAAGGGATATAGGCAATGCTAGAGAGATGAAATTTGAACTATGGGAATGAAATGCAAATAGTGTATCATGGTGTAAGATGCAGATTTAGCATGGCTAACAACGAGCATGACATGAATTGGTTCACCTCTGAAATGTTAACCTCTCGTCAGAGTGCTTATTAGAGCATCAAAGTCAATCTAAGGCTAGGAAAATTATGAAACTATAGTGTTGTCAATTTGCTTGGGGATGTGCTTTTTCCCATTCTTTTTTTGTGAGGTGAACCTTCTTTGGGTTCGGCTTACTATTGAATGTTAGCTACAAGTTGGCCATTGAGAAGATGAGCTTTGTTTTGATGCATTACATTACATCTGTAGGATAGATGTTTCCTCCTAGGGATGATTCATGTTACATCCATTTAGGCTTTTACCACATCATAGTGTTGTCCCATAGGATGAAGTGTGTTACATCAACCATGGGTTCTATAGTTGATGTGAAGAGAATGTCATGTGCATCATAGTGTGTATGCATCCAAGGGATGTATAATCATGAGTATGTGGGAGATGAGAGGATATTAGGATAATGGAGTGAATGTGCATAGGTTGTAATAAGGATGAGGGGGGAGGTGCACTCTTGAGTGGCTCAACTAGTCCAATCATGCACATTAGAGAAATGTGGTGATTTGTTGGTGTGATGAGATGCATCTTTGCACAATTGCCTCTAAGGCTTCATCCTACAAACATAACTCCAAGAAGACAAGAAAACCACACAACATGAAATGCAAGTGTAAATGCCTGATGTGAAGACGCTACAAGTGCTAGATGCGAAGATGTTGTAAATGTGTCAAATGTTGTGCCAGATGCAAGTGCTTAGGAAGCCAGTGAAAGTGCCAAGGCGATGATGCTGTGAGTGCCCTAAAGGCCACACTAATGACAAGTGCTCCAAAAGATCAGCAGCATGGTGGGCGACGATGATGCTACGAATGCCCCAACGGATTTCACCAATGGCAAGTCCTCGAACAGATTAACAACATGCTAGTTTAAAGTCTTGATAGACTATGAACCCAATTTAAGATCCTGTTAGACCATGATGTGCTAGTTTATAGTCCTAGCAAACTACTGGATGCTAATTTAACGTCGTAGAAGATAGTGGATGTTGTGCCATTTTAACATCATAACCAAAGGACAAGCTATTGTGCTAGTTTAACGTCATGACCCAAGGATAATTTATGCCAGTTTATAGTCATAGCAAACTAGTGCTTACCTTGCTTATGTAAGATGCAATGCTGCATGCATGGTCATGCTGTGTGCTTGCAAGATCTTGAAAAAATCAACTAAAAAGAAAAAAACATCAAGAAACACCTATTGTAAACAAAGTTAAAATGGATGAATGAAAGGAAAGCAATGCAAAAAGTGATAGTTTTAAACCATTTTCGAGTCATAGGCTAGTTTAAGGCCTTTTCGGGCCATGTGTTTTTGTTGTTTTTTCCAATGTAATGCATAAGCTAAGTAGATGAATGTGTAAACAAAGTATAAATGCATAAACAAAGTGAATTAGTGTGTAAACTAACTAAGTAGGTGAAATGTAAATGCATGAACAAATGCAACCCAATAAAAAACCAAAAACGCATGGCCAACGGAGGCAAGAGGTGAGCTAGTGCTTAATGTGTTTTTGGCTAAGGAAAAGTCTTGATCATGTAGTTACTTCCTAACCAGGCATGGATTAGGGAGCATGCAACGCTTAGGATCCTCTGGGAAGCTATTGACTTCAACCACTCATTCAGGTATGTTAGCCTTAGGCACTACATTGGTTGCTGTAGGTGTACCACCAAAGAACTCTTTTTTCGAAACTTGTGCCATGTCTATGTCGTGGATAGTCGAAGAGGAAGCATTATCACTATGGATGATAACTTGACCACCTTTGTATGGAAGGTGGATTTCTTGGTGGATGGGAGAGGAGATGGCCCTTAGTTGGGCTAGCCAAGGCCTACCTAGAATCGTGTTGAAACCTGGCATCTCCTCTATGATAGTGAAATTTGCACTAGTGGGGAATTACTCTCCTACCACAAAGGCTAAGTTCATTGTACCCCTGACTGTGACACATGATCCGTTGAAGGATTTTAGACATATGGTTTTGGTTGGCCTGATTTCGTCCACCAAGCCTAGGTTATTGATGATAGAGTACAGGACTACGTTTGTTACTGCACCATCATTGACATGGACTTTGCAGATAGTGCACTACCCAACATGAATGTTAATGGATAGTGGATCTATAGTGACCTCCCCTCATTCAGGGTTAACTTTGATTGCATCATCGTGAAAGGATAGAGATGTTGAACCCAATTCTTGTGGTGTAGGAGGCAACATCGTTGCACAAATGGATGCCTCATCTATAGGGATGTCCTTTGTAATAGGAATGGATGCCAAGATTCAGGCCAATGCTTGGTAGTGAGCAGATGAGGTCATGAGTAAGTCATACAAGCTCAACATTGTGTTCTTTTGCTTAAGCGTTTATTTTACCTGGGTTAGTGCAGCTATGAAGTCCTTGCCATTGGCTATTATGTTGGCCTTGATTTCCTTCATGTGGCTTGAGAGACAGATCTCTCATGGAGGGGACTTAGGCTTGGTTTGCTTGGTCTACTTAGGGGTAGGGGCCCCAGTGTTTGGCTATTTCTTATTAATTATAGCCTTTACTTCAGTCATGGGAGTCGCGAGGCACTCACTCATCCTCTTGCGTTGCCATTTCGTAGGCCTACCTGGGTTACTAATAGGGTTAGCCCTTGAAGGAGGAGAGACTGAGACATTACCTACTATTGGGCTTCGGGTACATGAGGGGCCATCATGTTGTGGCACCCTTATGACAAATGGTGATTTAGAAGTTATTGTGTGACCAACTCGTTGTGGCACCTTGATGAAGAAAGGTTGCTTAGCGGTTGTTGTTGCTAAATCATGCCAGTTTAACATCTTAGCGAACGATTGGTTTGGAACCTTGACCATAAAGGATGTTATGGGTGCCCGAGGTGGCACTTTGATAACAAAGGAAGGCCTCTTGCTTGCGAAGGCTAAGGGAACCCTTACCTTGTTAAGAGGCACACGGATCACAAAAGGTTGTTACATAGGTTTGGCCTTGTCACCTATGCTAATGGAGTTTATGACATAGGAGGTATCATCTGTGTTGTATTGACTCGCTGTGTCGAGCACTAGTTGACCCCATTCTATGATTCTTTGCAAGTCATCTTGCAAAGCACGATAGTTTTCCGTACTGTGACCAACCAATTGGTGGTAATGATAGTATTGGTCCGATGTAACATGTTGTGGGATCAGGGGCTTGTTTGGTATTGCTAATGTGGGGTTCCTTAGTAATTCGTAGTACCTATTATGTTTTTGGTGGGTAATCACTGATACATGTTTGTGTTGGATCTGCCCGACTTTCAAGAGTTGCTCCAGTAGTTCAGAGGGTTTCATCGGTAGTGGTGTATACTTTGAGAAGTCCTTGCATTGAAAGTTGGGCCTTGGGGTGGCCCCTATCGATGTAGGTAAGTTGGCACTAGAGTTGGCGGTTTTGTCAGCTAGGCCCTTGGGCTACTTAGTTGTTGGGCCCTGATTGGTTACTTTTGTGCTTGTGGCCACTATTGCCACTATTATGTTTTACTTGCAATTTTGGCTTCTGTAGGCCACATAAGCTGGGTCATTGCTAGCTTGCATTGCTTTCTTTATGCTTTTTGCTTGGGCAAAGGCTTGGCTAAGAGACTTTGGGGCTAGATAATACAATTTGGGCTTAATAAAGTCATTTACTACACCTTTGAAGATGGCCAGTAGATGTGCCTCTACTAGGGGCTCATGCATTTCACTCAATGTAGCATTCCAACGTTGGAGGAATTTTGGCATGGGCTCTAGAGGCCCTTGCTTAACCTACATGAGCTGGTTGAGGGTTGCTTCAGGCTTTAGGTTGTACCTGAAGCATGTCACAAACTTGCTTATGAGATCTTCAAAAGAGGAGATTAAGGCCTTGGGTAGCGTGTGATACCAATCTAGGACCTTGTCCATGAGTGACATGGGGAACACGTGCATGATGGCGTGTGGCTAGGCTTGAAAAAGTAGGCACTCGAATTGAAATGTGACCAAGTGTGTATTGGGATTCCCTTCACCATTATACTTGGTGAATTGTGGTAGCTGGACCCCAGTCAAGAGAGTTAGAGGTGGTACCTTAGGACTTATGAGGTTGTCTCCATAAAAGTCCACCACTTTGATGGTGTCGGAGGAGGTAGCCTTGAGTTGGTTGATCTCCTCTGTCAAGCTTTGGATCAGCTGGAATGCCAGATCCAAGCTTGGGGATGTGCCAACTAGTTGCATTGGATGGGCTTATGTTGGTTGCATAGCATAGGGTAGAATTTTTGGTTGTGGAGTTTGCCAGTTCAATGTCGTAGAAAATGGTTGTTGCCAGTTTAACGTCATAGTGAATGAGCATTTCCAGTTTAACATCGTAGTGGAAGGTTGTTGATGTGTTGGCTGAGCAATGGGTACAGTGATCAAAGTAGGCCACACACAAGTGGGTTGTATGGACACCATAGATGCCAATGAGATAATTGAAACGTAGGAGGCCTAAGTTGTTTGGGGCTGGGAGGTGACCCCTACACGAGCATAATGTTGGGAAAATGCATTAGTTGCTTGCAAGGAAGGCTGAATTAGCATGGTCACCATCTCAGAGAGGATGGGTGGACTAAATCGAGGAGGGGCTGTACTAGGGAGCGGTTGTTGGAAGATGGTGTAGGGGTGACTCTCATGTTCGGAACAGGCCTCAAACTCATCTTCCTCTTTCTGTGAGGCTTCCTCATAGGTTTTCCTTGCATCATGTTTGTTTACATGGATGAGTTGGGACAACAACTGGTGGTAGGACTTCGTGAGTAGGATTATGTCAAACAAGGAGGGGTTGTACTCCCATTCATTCCTATGGACTCATTCATAGTCTTGTTTTGCCTCCAAATCAAGGTAATCCACTGGTAATCCTGCTTGGATTTTGGCACAAACAAAATTGTATTGTTCGTGGCTTAGTGCAACATGCTTTGGCTAGATTGAAGTGTCAAATGTGTTAGAAACCAATGTGGAAGGCTGATCTAGATTCATATTCATAGATTAGGTTGTGAGAGTTACTATTTATAGAAAATGGCAAACAATGAAAACTACAGAAAAATGACTAAGTGTATTAATAGCAGAAAAATGTAAGAAAACTCCTTAGTGTAAAAATGCAGAAAAAATGGCTAAGTATGGAAATATAGAAGAAAATTTCAGTATGAAAACTATGAAAAATGGCCAACTCTGGTGTTACACTTGCTATGTTGGATCTTGGTACACTGATGGGGTCACTGCACTACACCAGATATAGGCAACATAACATAGTGGGTAGCGTAACACAATAGATAGCATAACATAGTAGATAGCGTAACACAGTAGACAACGTAAGATAGTAGATAGCATAACGCAATAGACAACATAACGCAATAGACATCGTAACATAGTAGATAACGTAACGTTGACAGAGTAGTTATGCTACATAGAACATAGGCAATGTAATGCAATGGATAAGTAGTGTAGTATATTAGATAGTTTAAGAACCGCTACATTGACAAGGTCGCTACACTACACAGGATGCAGGTAGCGTAACGCAGTGGATAGGCAGTGTAGTAGAGTAGACAATTTGAGAATCAATACACTGATAGGGTCGCTATGCTACACAGAATGCAGGTAGCATAACGCAGTTGATAGGCAGCGTAGTACAATAGACAGTTTAGGACTTTTGTCCTAGGGTTCCAGAGGAACCATCGTGGTGACTAATTTGCACCACCTAGCACGTAGACAACCATAGGGGTGTCACATCTATGTTAGCAAGTGACAAGGTACAAATAGCATGCAGGATTACTCATGACACTCGAAAAGAACACAAAGGTTCATGTCCTCCTTCTAGTGCCAAAAACTGTGACATCTGAAAACGTTAGTAGCTAGAACACTGCGAGGTCACTGGGTGTACAACTTAACCCTGAATTTGTGAGAGGGTAGTGCTAGAAAATGGAAATGGGATGCCCTGAATGATCTTGTCGATCAAATAGGGACTTACGTGGTGTTAAACTAACCATGTGTGAGAAGAGTTTATACTACGTTACGTGTAGACATCGAGTCTAGGAAACCTAGAGCATAGAAAGGTGTCTTGACCTAAGAACTATGATGTGAACATGCAAATATGTATGAAAAGAGTGAGAAAATACAAGTGCTATGCTAAATGCCAAAGAGAAATGCTTGAGAAATGCAACAGAGTTTGAGAATAGTACTGCATTTCCCCAAAAGAGAGAGCATAGCTGATTCACAAAGGGATACATAGTGTACAATAGGTGCAATGGGAGTGCAGTCACAGCCTCAATGGTGTTAGGCTATGAAGTCTGGTGCTCATTGTGTTGAATTATGCCTGTCGGGTTGGTAGCCATGGTGTACCATGCAATCTTCTACAAGGTTGCAATGGGGCTACAATGTACCATGCGATGTAGCTGTGCCTCTCTGCTGATGTAGTGTGCTCTAGGTCTCATTTGCCCATAGAGCTAAGTGCCAAGATGCCAAAGTGCCAAATGCCAAAATGGAAGTGCCAACTACCTTACTGGTGAGAAATGAATGCCAACTCTCCTCCTCCCCCATTCTTACCTTTAAAAGAGGATGCAAGGGTATTTATAGGGTTAAGGTTAGCCCAAAATGTAGATCAAGTACCATGTGGCAGTGTGGTGGCTAGGACCATACTTGTCCCATGTTATGTGCAGGACACAGGACATTGGCTACAATGTTGGATAGGGTGCTATGCTGCAGTAGATAAGGTTCTACACTATAGTAGACATGGTACTATGATGCACATCATAACAGGATGCTACGCTGCAATAGACATGGTGCTACACTATGCTATGCTAAACAATGTAACAAGGTGCTATGCTACGCAGCGTGACAGGTGTGCTACGTTGCAGTAGACAAGGTGCTACGTTGTAGTAGACATGGTGCTACACTATGCAGTGTAATAGGATGCTACACTACGTAGCATGATAGGTGTGCTACGCTGCAATAGATAGGGTGCTATGCTGCAGTAGACATGTTGCTATGCTACACAACATAATAGGTGTGCTACATTGCACTATGCTACATAGTGTAACAGGGTCCTATGCTGCACTACACTATGCAGCGTGACAAGTGTGCTACATTGCGCTATGCTACACAGTGTAACAGGGTGCTACACTACGCAGTGTAATAGGTGTGCTACGTTGCGCTATGCTACGTAGCATGTTTGGGTGTAGAAAGTGCCATCGTTTTGACACTTAGAAAAATTTTGCAAATATGGCAGTTATAGCTGGCTACACCTAACAATTTGGAAAAATTTGGGCAAAGTGCCACCATTTTGACACTTAGCCAAATTTGCAATCGTGATGCCGAGACTCGAAATTTTTTGGTGTTTCAATTTTTTTGGTGTTTAAAGAGAGATAAAGTAATTGGATCAACTAATAAACTAGTATCTAAGTAGTCCTAACATAAGTAGCTAGTCCCACTTTTCACACACATCTTGAATCCATGTATCCATTGCTGGGTTACTAAGTGCTATGCTAGTAGGCATACTAAGCAATAACACTTCTAGGATTCCAAGAGAATACGTGTAATGCTTGAAGTGGTCATACTTATGTGTTTAATCTATCTAGCTTATCTTGCTTAATTACTTCATTAGCTTAATTATGGAAAAGCGTTGAATAAATAATTAAAAACATTAAATGCATAAATTAAACATTTAAGATATCTAGAATGCTACAAGGTTTATCCATAAGTTCATCTTTATTGTTGCACACACTGTCATGTTTAAGTACAAAAATGCTTAAATAAAGATCCATACACTCAATGACTCCTACTGTAGGCACTTGGGAAATATATTCTATCTTTCAAATAGGCAAACTGTAAGAGCTCAACTACTACTTTGAAAATTGATGCCATAAAAGCAGCTAGTGAGCATGCATTTATAGACTAGGATAGATCCTTGCATCGATGGGGCCACGATGATGCAATAGACTACGTCAATGGGGCATCGTTGATGGGGCCTAGTCAATGGGGCCTAGTCGACATGATAGACTACGTCGACGGGGCCCAGTCGACGGGGCCTAGTCGATGTGATAGATCAAAACTCATCAACAACAAAAATTTTTCAATTGAATTTCAATGCTACTTTGGGTTCTTTGGATCAACAAATGAGACATTGCAAAGATTATTATTCCATTAGTTAAATTTAAGAGAAAAATGACAATGATAGAAAATTAAATTTCTTCTTCCCTATCCTTTTTACTTCCTATAACATTGTTAAAATTTATTTTTATTTGACTAATGCAAGTTATCAATCATTCAAGCTTTATATTAGGTTTTTCAAGTTTGGAGTATATTAAAGAAAAGTAATAGCATTTTGATTTTTTGAAAGGTATAACAAATACAAATTAAAATAATATTTCTACTTCATTTATTTAGTTTAAATTTTCTAGCATAATTTATTTTTTTCCCATTTTATATCATTCCTAAAGACTAATTTTTATTATTAATCCTGTATCCAGTTTATTTGACTAAAATGTCATGCTCATATAAATGCACATACCCACTGCATTTATGGCATGTTATGTCATTAGTGTAGTCAAACTCTTGTAGTTTTATTTCATCAAAGATAGAATATTTTCTAAGTGCCCATAGTAGAACTTCAAGCAATTGTACATATATTTATTTGAGCATCTTGTACCTGAATACATTGATGTGATGGACAATAAAGACAAGATTCTTGATACTCCTTGCAGAATTTGGACTAGATTAATGTTTCTTTAATGCACTTATACTATTAATGCAATTTACATTCCAATTTTAACTAATTAATGCCTTTAATAATGAGCACATAAGTACAACCGCTTCGAGCATATCATTTACCGCTTGGTAATCCTAGTAGTGGCTATTTGGTATGCCTAGTAATAGACACTTAGTAACCCAATGACATTAATACAAATTTAGGATATGTATGGCAAGTGGGCATCGATAATACTTATGTTAGGCTAGTTAGCTTAGAACTGTTAGATAGTTAAATAGTTAATATACCAATCATTTATCCTTCCATCCACACATAGGATTAAAAATATAAAAATATAAAATATAAATAAATATCAAATGCCTTGGCCAACACTTAACCATACATGAGAACCTACACAAGTGAGAGTTAAGAAGACAATGATCACGTCTTTCCAAGTCATCATATTTGCCTATGGACACACTTGTGATTCATATGGTTGGGCATAGGGACTACTCACCGCTTATCATTGGCGTCATTGTAGGGGACTTAGTTAACTAAGTGCACTAACTAAGAAAAGATAGTGAAATCCTACAAAGATCCTGTAAAGATCATCCAATGCCAAATCATTAAGAAATTAAGAGTAAAGCACATTGTTATTAAGAAAACACTAATATGGCTTCTTCATGTAGGAAGGAATCTCCACCATTCACAGGTGAATCCAATCAAAGATAAGAAGTCCAAAAGATGTAGGTGCCTTAACAATTCCATGTTATTTACACCCATCTAAATCTTTACACTTCAAATTTCACCTTCATCCTACATTAGGATGAGTAGTTGATGGAGGGATATGGAAGACAACATTATGTTGTCTCCTGACCAATCTGTTCCTGCAATGTTATTGAACAATTTGATCTAATTGGGCATTGCTAGATTCAATGCAGAGCATGAGGTCTAAGACCACCTTTAATGGGATTATCATCCCACTGAGGTCCAATAGAAGAAGGATTAACAAATAGAAGCACGATATGAGGCTCCATAAGATAAGAGGTTATCTACCTTGTTATTCTTGTAGCCACAAAAAGAAGGTGAGGACTTCTTTTCAGGCTAGTCCCAATACACAAAATCTCCCATTTTTTAATAGGAAGACCCTTACCCAAAGGTTTTAATCAACTATGGACAACTTGGATGGGGAAAAAATGATTTTGACGATTTGAGGATCTCAAAAGATCACAACCAAAGCCATTCATTCAAAGGCAAGGATAATGATAAGCATAAAGAGAAACATAAACAAAATGATCAAGGCAGAGATCAAAGAAGAGGATCTAGCATGCATCATTTTGGTGTTGGTTCCCCTTCTTCTTCACCCTCATCATCATCCTCATTATCTTCCTCTTCCAACTTTAACAAAAGGAGCAAAGGTCTAGAGAGAAGAAAGAGCAACAGAGATCATGATGGAGATGAATGATGGGATGGGGATGACCATAGATCCCACCAAGATGAACAAGAATAAGGGCAAGGACAACAACAAAGGGAGGATCATGATTGAGATAGGAGGCATAACATGACTCATCATAGGCATCATGGCCATGATAGGGACCACTACGATTGTTATGACTATGATGAGCCTTTGTTGGCTACCAAAAACATGTTAAATATTTCAAAGGTAGTTTGAATTCCAACTAGCACTTGAAAGATAGTCAAATAAAGTAGCTGGATGTGAATAATATCCCTAGATTTGAGAGGGGAATATAACTCATATTCACAAAACCATATGTAAGCTTTTTATGATGTCTGTGCCTTACAAAATATTCAAAATGAATGGAAAAATCTAAAACTATTCCTTAGGACACTCATCAAATAATTTGAAAGCTAGTACTACTCAGATTTGAAATCTATCCAAAAATTGAGTAAGATGTTGGAGCTATTCAATGAT
>MNCI01022095.1:0-11841 GCA_015680685.1 Gnetum montanum | reverse complement strand
GTATGGTAGATACTGGGTTAGAGGTTTTTAACTAATAACTACCCAAGGTGTAGGGGTGAGATAGGTAATAGAATGGAAAAATTTGTGATAGCCCCCATGACTAAGAGCAAACCTTAGGTAGCAACAGGGTGGAAAAACTAAAGGAACAAGAAAGATAAGAGAAATAACAACAATGAAGCCAATAAAATGGATGTCATGGATGGGGATGAAACGAGAAATGGTTGATTGCAAAGAATGTTTAAGGGGAAGAACTTAACAAGTGTACCATAAAGGAATGTTAGAGGGTCCTTCCCAAAGCAAGCTCATGCCAGTTATGCCCTGACAAACCTACAAACTAAAGAGTCCGTGGGCTCTAGGAATGATGTATGGAATAACGGTTAAGAACTTACCCACAAGAAGTTACCAAAGATGAACAATGCCTCAACCAAGATATAGACTAATCATAAAATCAACAATGAGGTCGAATATGGGAAGAAATATGGAAGGAGAGGATAAAATGAAATGGAATCCCAAGAGTAAGGTTGTGTAAAGTCCCTTATGTATTATATCGTTACTGTGACTGAATAGAATTTCCAAATCCAAATTCAAACAAACCACATTCAGTGACCTCGCATCAACACATTTGACCAACCCATCCTCTTGAAGCAACAAGAATGCATTCATAGAGTTACCACCATTCCAAGGAGAGAAAGATAGAGAAGCAGGAAGTGAGAAAGGGCCTTAGTTAGAGGGAACCTTCAGGCATGGGTAACAAGTATTTCCAGTGCCATAACCAGTGTTTGTAGCCCATATTTCGTTATTATGTCTAAGGGGTGTGCTTTGAATTCTCACCAGTTTATTTTTTTGACATGAGAACCACACCATGCAAATACTTATTTAATTCATTCAACTTCCTAATGTTTGGTCAATGGTGGAATGGCAGAAAACCCATGAAAAGCATCCAAGTACCCAACAGAATAGCTAGCACAAGTGTGTCGAATCCTCTTGAAGTGACACCCTTTTCAACAATTGAGTCCATCCTTGGTTTGAAGAATACCTAGTCACCAATTCATTAATAAGTTCATTTAGAAAAAGGAACAGTACAGTTCCAAAGCCAAGGGAGACCACAAAGTTGAATGGAGAATGTGGACTCATTGCTTGTTTTATCAAAAGAACCATATCTTAGTATCAACATTGAAAGTAAAAGGTAAAAACCAAACATTAGCAATCAACACAATTATAGTACAATCCACCATCATGAGCACTTATTGTATAAAAAATGAGAGTAAATCAAACAAAGAAATAGTAAAAATATGAGCGATGGTGTAAAACAAAAATAAGTAAAAATTAAAAAGATGTATAAAAAAAATGTGTAAAAAAAATACAAAAAGAGTTGAGGGCTTAGAATGGTTAGCATTAGTGGCCATCTCCCCCACAACTGAGTTGGAAGGAGGAGATCCAAAATCATGAGTATGGTTGTCCACCAATAGAAGTAGTATTAGTACTGGTTGTTCTAGGCTCATGAAAAGGTTTGGTTTGTTGGATGTTGACCAACAATTTCTTATCCAGGATCTTAGGTTTGTAAATCATCATGGTCACTGAAGGAAAAGTTTCATGAATAATATAAGGTCCTTTCCATAGCATTTGAAATTTAGTTCATTGTGGCACATGTGTGGGATTCTAGAAAAGAACCTTATCTCCCGATTGGTATTTAACTTTCCTAATCCTTAGGTTATGATGTTGTTTTTTAAAGGCCTTGTGTAGTTCATTAGATGACAAGGCAGCTAATCGATTTTCATCTAGCAAGTTAAGGTTCATCAATTGTTCTTTCTATGCTAGATTAGGTCAAGGTTGAGATCACACACTGTAGATAGTGTACGGAGCTCAGCTTGAATAGGAAGCATTGGAAGTTCACCGTACACTAACTCATAGGGAGAATAGCCCATAGGGAGTTTTCATGTGAAGCGATATGCCCAGAGAGCATCGTTCAATTTGGTGCTCTAGTCTCACCTATATTTGCTAATGGTTTGTATCAATATTTTCATAATCTTCCTATTGGTGACTTCAGCTTGACCATTCACTTGAGGGTGATATGGTGTAGTCAGCTTGTGTTCCACTCCTAAGCGTGGCATCAACTTTTGAAAAGTCACACCTATAAACTGTGTAACATTGTCAGAAATAAGTGCACAAGGCACACCAAGCCTATTAATGATTTTTTTTTTGAACAAATCGTGTAGCGGTAGATGATGTACAATCTGTACTAATGGATGCTTTTGCCCACTTTTTGAAATAGTCAACAGCAACAACAATGTAGGCTTTTCCATTAGACATTGGTGTAATAGGCCCCATAAAATCAATTCCCCTTATGTCGAAGGATTCTAAAGTTTAAATCCATTGTTTTGGACCCTTCATTCTAGCCATCATTCCCCCATCATCTTGTAAATGTTCACAAGATTGAATGAAATGATGAGTGTCCTAGAACAATGTAGGCCAATAATATCCTGCAAGCAATATTTTAATGGTTTTTCATCTTCCAACATAATGATCCCCACAAGGACCCTCATGAGCATCATGGAGAACTTGTAATTGATCTACATTAGGAACACACCATGAAACTAAGCCATTAGAGCATACCTTATAAATATGCCCATTGATTTCCATGAAATACTTGGCTCGGTGTAGAAACTGCTTTTTCTTTTTAACATCTAACTCTTGTGGTGTTTCTTGTGTAAGGAGATAGGTAAGAATGCTACTAAACCAATTTGTCTTCATGGTTAATTGATTATTTACTACACCTACAAAGAGGAAATCATCAGGAAAGTGATCAGAAAGAGGATATTCATCCTCTTTGTTGTCCCATCTTAACTAAGATAAATGAACAACAACAACATTCTCGATGTCTTTATGATCTATCATTGTAAGATCAAACTCTTGTAAGATTACGAGCCATTGTATGATGTGAGGGCTCACCATTGGTTTATTCAGTAGGAATCGAATTGCACTATGGTCTATCTGTACAAATACCTTATAGCTCAATACATAGTGCCTAAACTTATCTAGTGCAAATACCACAACCATTAATTCCTTTTCCATTGTGATGTAGTTGAGTTATGCACTAGCAATACTTCAACTTGCACAATGAATGTAATAAGGTCATTTCTAGTCATCTAACTTTGTAAGTATGGCTCCTAGAGCATAGTTGGATGCATCAGTCATTATGTGGAATGGTCTGGACTAATTAGGAGCTTGTAGAATAGGTGTTTCTACAAGCGTCTACTTCAAAGTTTACAAATATAGTTCACATTTCCTTGTCTAGTCAAAGGGTATGTCCTTTTTCGTTAGTTCAACCAATGGTTTTTCAACCTTTGAAAAGTTCTCAATGAATCTTCTATAATAGCTAGTGTGTCCAAGAAATGATTAGATGTTTTTTATAGTTTCAGGTTGACACGTGATTCCTTGGATGACTTTAATCTTTGCAAGGTCTACCTCTATCCCTATTTGTGAAATCTTATGCCCTAATCCTACACCTTCTTGGACCATTAAATGGATTTTTTTTTTTGCAGTTGAGCCTTAAATTAGTTTGAACACATTGTTTTAGTACTTACTCTAATCAGTCCAATGCTTGATTAAAGTCCACTTTTTAGGTGGAGAAATCATCCATGAAGACCTCTATACCATTCCCTATTTGTTGCTGAAAGATACTTAGAACCAAATTTTGAAACATTGCAGGGGCATTGTATAAGACAAATGACATTTGTCTATATGCAAATGTCCCCCCAAAGACTTGTAAACATAGTCTTGGCTTGGTCTTCTAATGCTATTTGGATTTGGTTGTATCCACTGTACCCATCCAGAAAACTATAGTAGCAATGCCCTACAATGGTGTCTAAGACTTGGTTGATGAATGACAATGGAAAGTGGTCTTTGAATGTTTCCATGTTTAGTAGCCTAAAGTCTATACACATCCTCCATTTACCTTTCTTTTTGGGCACAATGATTAAGGTACTACCCCATTCACTATTAGCAATGGGGTAAATGAACCCAGCTTTTAGAAGTTGTTCAATTTCTTCTTTAATCACTTACTTTAGCTTTGGGTTTACTTGTCTCTGCGGTTGTCGTTGAGGCTTCATGGAGGGGTTAGTGTAAATTCTATGTTGGCATATCCTAGGGTCTATTCTAGTTAATTCGGGATATGACCAAGCAAAGGCTTTTGACCATTTGTTTACCATTTCTAGCAATCTCTCTTTTTGTTGAGGAGTGAGCTTAGCATTCATAATTACCATTTTTCCATTTTTGAGAAATGTATACTCCATACCAGTGGGCAACGGTTTTAACTTAAGGGGCTCTTCCTTAAAGTTGTCAAGCATTTCCAACTTCCCCTAGTTGATACTGTCAATGTCGAGATGTGGAAGTTGGTGATGGACTTGCTCTAATATATCTATGCTATTAATGTAAGTGCAAGTCAAACTCTTAGTTGGTTCCTTGTATATAGTTTAATTACTCTCTTGGTCAGTTGTCAGCCACTAGGTGCCTTCCTGTCTTATGGTTGCTACATACAGGAATCTTTGTATGTTGGTTACTTGTGCACTCTAGTTGCATGCAGGCAATGTTAAACGTTGTACAGACCAGGACTTCTGCATGCAATTACACCTTGTGTCACTATATGCGATGCATGGAACTTTCTTCTTCTCAATCTTTTCAAATGTGTTTTCCTTTGATATTTCTAGGGAAAGATCACGTATTCCTAGGCACACATCAATTGTGCTTAACCATGCTCTTCCCATTATGATTGGGCAGTTCCCATTTCCATTATTAACTTGAATCACTAGGAAGTTGGCTGGATACGACCACCCACAAACAATGGTGACAATGTCCTCTACTAGTTCTAATGGGACAATGATGGATTGGTTAGCCAACTCTAAACGTATGTTACTCTTTTTTACTGGAGGTAGGTTCTAGGCTTTATACATTTCTTGAGAGATTAAGTTGACACCAGAACCTGAATACAAAAGAGCTTTGCACGGTTCATTCCTAGTGATTTGTAGATATAGAAGAGGACTTCTAGGATCAAAAAATTTCCTAGAAAGGTGGCCAACTTTAATCCAATCAGTGATGACATGAGTCAACATGACCGTATGTGTTGTGCGTAATTTTTGGTTTGAAGGGAGTTTCGAAGATTCGAATGATGGTGAGGCGTTTGGAGGATTAGCCGCTTGTGGTTGTAAGGACTTAGTTGGACTGTTGGTTCTAAAGAAAGGTCTCTTCTTTGTGTGGTTGTTTGAACCAATAGTATATTAAGGATTAATAGCCCTTATAGCATTATGTTGCTGCAGTTGGGTAGGGAGCTCACCCTGCATAGCTGGAGTAGGTGGTAGTGGAGCTAAGGGTGGAAGAGATGTAGTCAAATGAGAAGGATAGTTCATTTGTGGAACATCACCCCTAGGATAAGTAGTTCTATAGTACTCTTGGACTTGGTAGTGAGGCTGAGGAGTGACATGACAAGTAGAGTCATGTGGAGAGATCAGTTGCTACATGTAAGGGTTACTGTTGATGTGGTGGTGGCATTCCCCATGATTATAGGTGTTGCCATTGTTGATATTGCTCATTTGGTTGTGGTGGAGTTCCTCTTGGATAATATGTCAAGGGTTGGTGGAACTGCCTTGGGTTACCTTGAGGATAAGGTAACCTTTGGGGTGTTTGCCTTCTGTTTAATCATGGGTTGAGTGCATATATCCCAGATTCTTGCAGATGTGAGATTATAGGGCAACATCCCTTAGGATGGTCATATTGGCATATCTCACATCCACCACCATTGTTTGTATCTGAATCCACAACCTCTTTGATATGATCACTTTACGCTTACCTTTGTTACGTACATATTCAGCTTCTCTCTTTTTTCTCCTTTGTCGATCACTACTTTGTTCCGTAGACTCCTCTACTATTTTAAGAATGGTTTGAAATTTATTATCTAGGGTGTCCCATATTTGATCTACCTTTTCCAATAGTTCTGATGCAAATTTTTGAATGGGAAAAGTTTTCTTATTCACCATCTCTTCGAGTGGTGACTCTTCTTCATCCTCACAAAATTTAACTCCCTTCTTTTGGAGGGAAGGATCTCTGTTATATTCTTCCACGCTCTCTCTTTTCCTTAACTCACTTTTCTCTTTAGCAACTTGCTCCAAAAATCTTTGCACTTGATGGGCCCTAAGCTCATATAGCCTTCCTTAGGCATAAGTCCCAATGGTTCTTCATGTTTCATGCCTAACCCCATCTACAAGATGACGTAGTTATTCCCTCTGTGAGTAACCATGGCCTGGGAAATGATGTAACAATGCATAATCTTGATCCATGGCAGCATCCAAGGGTTCATGTCCTCCTTGTTTCGATCCTTGGATTTGCTTTCACAAGTTGGACACATGGGAGTACATTTTATACTTATCATTAAATAGTTCTAGCATGGTACTCTATCGGTGAATGAACTCCACTTTTAAGGACTAATACCAACTTTCTACTTCCTTGATCAATGTCCATGAAAACAACTTGAGATTTTTCCACTTATTTTCTATGTTTTGCAAGGCACATGCATCATGAAATGCTTGCAAATGATTTTGAGGATCAGCGTTGTATCCCCCTTCAAATTATGGGATATTATTCATGTCCACTTGTTTGATCTTGTTGTCTTTTTGGTGCCTTGTTTGGATTCTAAAAGCCTTAGTTATATCTAGCATACTTTGGGTAGCGAGTAGGGGTTCATTGTGATCATATTCTCTATGATGTCTATGATGCCTATGTTGTTCCCTACTCTCCCTCCTTTCACAGTGTGTTTCTCAAGAATGCCCTCATCCCCTTTCTCAACTATGTTGTTTATTATTCCTATTTTACCTACCATTATCCTCAGGGTCTTTCCCTCTATGACTACGTTCCAATCCTAAAGGAGAGGGGGAAGGAGATGATGGAGTTGAAGAGGGAGAAGGACCATCACCATGATGATGCCTGCTTCCTTCTCTTCGGTGGTGGTGGCCTCAATCACAGTTACGATCAGAATGTCCATTTTTTTGATGTGTTCATGTTCCTTTTTTGGACGTTTTGTGTCTGTCGATACCAGAATCTAGGTTACGAATAGTTGAGTGAGGATTCTGATACACAACCCCTTGATTGAAGTCAATAGGAGGAACATCATTGTGTGGAAGACCTTCTGAGGTAGGTTCACCACCCTCATTTTTACCTATGACATATGGGACATCCAACGACCACTTCCCCTTCATAGATTTATGATGTCTCTCCTATAGTAAGTCCCTTTGATGTTATGCCTCCGTGGGTCAATACACTCTTGAGTCATGTTCATGCATTACGTACTCTGCCTATAAGTGCTACATACCAATTCGTATGAGAGCACGAAGAAGCATGCTTGAAACTAAACGATCGGGAGGTAACACTATGTTACCTTCTAAATCATGCCAACACAATTGTTCATCCTAGTGAAGGATAAAGGTAAAGTTTGGTATATACTCATTGGGATGAACATATACTACATGAAACAGTTGAGGCATTGGTGGGTCATCATGTGTACTATGCCTCCGAATATTGATTATGTCAGACTTAGGTGGTGAAACACTCTCATAAGAAGAAGGAGACATGATTAATTCTTTAGTGTGCGATGCTTTTCTCTTCTCTTTTCTAATAATTTTTAAATAACCAACCCTAAGGGTTCGTTCCAATGATGGGAAGATTTCCTAAGTTCTATTTAGTGCACAAACAACAAAGTCCTTAGCAATGACACCAATGATGAGTGGCAAGGTATCCTTACTCTTAACCATATGAATACGAGCGTTCACACACAATCTGGTTGAATTCCAAGGACTAAGTGCTTATGCACCTTTATAGAACAAGGATGAGTTAGTTAATTTTTGTCTTCCCAAGCTCACTTTTATAGCATAATTGTATGGTTATGTAAACTTGAGGTATATGATTTTTATATATTTTTATGTTTTATGTCATAGTGCTAGAAAGGGAGAAGTGAAATAATTAGGTAACTAATTTAATTTAACTAATCAACTATGCTCTAACTAGTCCTAACACCAACATTCGTTCCCACTTGTCATACACATCCTGAACTAGTGTAGCACTACTGGGATTACCAAATGCTAATTGTTACTGGGTTACCAAGTGTTCCACGCATGCTCAAAGTGGTCGTACTAAGTGTGCTTACTTGGGAGAATTAACAAGGTGAGATAGAAAACATTAATTAACTATAGAAAGTATTAAATAACTATAAATAGCATGAAGGGTGAGAGATAATCTATTTTGAATGCTGCAAGGGTTATCACAAAGTTCATCTTTATTTCTGGCCACAAGGTATGCTCAGGTACACAATGCTTGAATAAAGATCTATTTGCTTTATTACTCCTACTGTGGGCAGTTAAAAATAATTCTAACTCTAAGAAGGAAAAAGTGCAAGAGTTTGGGTAAGGGACTAAGAGACTAAATTAACCTATTGCCAAACCAAATGCACCCGCCTCTTATTTATAGGCAACAAGACAGGCTCTGACATTGGATGTTGCGATATCTTGGCCCCGATATTGCAGTTCATTAGGTAGTGTACTGGTTTTGATTCCATCTCTAACTTTCTTGTTATTCTTTTAGCTAGTTTCTTGATTGAAATTAATCATCTTTTCATAATGCTCCTACTTTTTCTTTTACTTTCTATGCTAGTTTCTTCCTAGCTTATTTTCTTGTCAATACTAAAATGGTTCAACCCTTTTTAGAGTGGCCAACATTTAACTATAAAGTTCTACTTAACTTTTAAAAAAATTTTGTATTGGTGATGAGTAGCAGTCAGCTAAGTTGATGAGGCCTCATTAAGAAGGCCCCATCAATGTGGCCCCATTGACTAGGCCTTATTGATGTGGCCTTGTCGATGCATCATTTCATGCATCAACATAGCCCCATTGACACAAGTTCCATTTTTCCTTATAAATACATGCTCACTAGCCACATTTATGGCATTAGTTAGTCTTAGCGTAGTAAAGCTCTTGCAGTTTTTCATTTGAGAGTTAGAATATTTTCCCAAGTGCCCTTAGTAGGAGTAATTGAGTGTACGGATCTTTATTCAAGCAATGTTTTACTTGAGCATGACAGTGTGTGTGGTAATAAAGATGAGCTTCTTGATAAACCTTGCAACATTTTGGATAGTTCAAATGTTTCATTTATGCATTTAATATTTTTAGTTATTTATTTAATGTTTTCCAGTAATCAAGATAATTAGGTAATTAAGCAAGATAAGCTAGATAGATTAATTACATAAGTATAACTGCTTCAAGCATAACACACATTCGCTTGGTAATCCCTTAGTGTTATTACTTGGTGCACCCAGTGGCATAGCACTTGGTAACCCTGCAATGGATATATGGGTTTAGGACATGCATGGAAAGTGGGACCAAATGCTTATGTTAGGACTAGTTAGAGATCAGTTCATTAGTTAAATCAAATTAGTCATTAAAATACTTTATCCCTCTTTTTAAGCACCAAAGAACCTAAAACATAAAATTATAAAAATCATATGCCTTGATTACACTTAACCATACCTTTGAGCTTCACAAGTGTAATTGGGAAGATAATGAATAACCTTAGGGCAAGGTTCACTACCTAGAAGACTAGTGCATTGGAAACTATAGAGTCTATGGAATTTGACCAGATCATGTGTGAATGATTTGTGATTCCTATGGTTGGACGTAGGGGTACCTTGCCACTCATCATTGACATCATTGCTAGGAACTCTGTTTGTTGAAATGTGCACTATCTAGGACTAGTAATCATTATTAATATCATTGGATGAATTCAAGGTCAACATTACTCTCACACAACATATAATTACAAAAGCACATTGATATTTTACTTGTTGCAAAATGTCTTCTTCTCACAAGTGCGAAGATGTTAAACTACCAGTCCCACAGGAGTGCAAAGTCGTATATACTCATCTCGATGAGTATGTACTAGACTTCACCTTCATCCTACACCAAGATGAAAAGCTACGATGGTGTGACATGAAGGGCAACATCGTAATTCCCCCCAATCGATCTATGCTCAGGATGCTATTTCAAGACCTTAAGAAGTTAGGCATTTTGGATCTTCAAAAGGAATACATTGTGAATGGTTATGACACTCGGGACTACCATCCCACTAAAACATAATGCAAGCAAGATTGACACCAAAAGAAGCACCATGAATTTTCAAAGGGAAAACACTTTACTAACTCCTTGTTCCTGTTAAACCAAACTAACAATGAGGATCCTTCCTTTAGGGGTTCTTTGCATGAAGATTCTCCACCCCCTATTGTTGGTGATGAGGGTGTGGCCCTAAACCTATGATCCATCATTAATAAACTAGGTTCAGGAAAAAGTGATAGTCAAGGTAGGAACTTGGACAAACATCATGATGGTAAGGCATCTAAGGATGATGATCATAATGAGTGAAGAGGTGGTGATGGTGGTCCACCTTCCTCTTCATCCTCTTCATCTGATTCCAAACATTCCTCTTCATATTTTGGTTTTAATGGAAGCTGCTATAGAAATAATTAGAATCCACCATAGAAATAATCATGATGAAGGTGATCAATGAGACAATAATGACCATAGAACTTTCCAAGAACATCGGGGTAACAAAGGACATCATCAACAACAACGCAATAATGAAGATGATGAACTCTATTGGCAACTTGAAGCATGCTTAACATTGCAAAGGCAGTAAAGATCATAACTAGGCATGTAAAAGATAGTCGAATCAAACACTTAGATATGAATAATGTCTCAAGATTTAAAGGGGGATATAAATATGATCTATAGACACATTTATAAGCTTTCCATGATTCTTGTGCCTTTCAAAACATTGAAAATGATTGGCAGAAACTGAAGCTCTTCCCTAGGACACTCATCAAGGAAGTTGAAAGCTAGCACTAGTCCTTAAAGCTAGAATCTATTCACCAATGGGGCACAATGCTTGAGCTATTTAATGACAAATACTAAACATACTCTAGAGTGTCCAACCTAAGAAGGAAAATCTAAGGATAGAAATAGGGAACACATGAACCCTTGGATATTGCCATGGGAAAATATTATTCTCTCTTATACTGATGCCTTGGCCATGGTTATTCTTAGAGGGAACAACTCTGCTGCATCATAGATGGGCTTAGAGCAAAAACAAGAAGAACTCTTTGGGTTTATGCCCAAGGAAGAATTTCTAAATCAAGAGCTCATTAGATCCAAAGGATGATACAACAAGTAGCAAAAGAAGAAGGTGAGTTCCAAAAAAGGAAAAGTATAGAAGAGTATAATAGGGATCTTTCCATAAGAAAAAGGGAGGTCCAATTCTATGATGAGGAGGATTCATCACTTGATGAGGTGGTAAAGAAAAAAATATTTTCCATTCAAAAATATATTTCTAATATTTTGATAAAGGTTGATAAATTATGGAACTCTTTAGATGAAAATTTCCAAATTTCTATGAAGATCGTAGAAGCATCCAAAGAATAAAATAACAACCATGACTACAGGAGGTAAAAGGAAGCTAAACGTGCCTACCAAAGAGGTAAGGGTAAAGCTACTATAATAGAAGAAGTGAAAATTAACTTTGATGATGATACTAGTTGTGAAATTTGTCAATATGAACATCCAAAAGGATGTTGACCTATGGTGTCACACTTACAAGAGTTTGGGGTGTATGCACTGAATCCTCAAGTAGCACATAGGCAAGCACCTAGGTGATTATCTTATCCTCAAGGTAATCCAAGGTAAGTCCATTAGCAATAACAAGCTTATTATACAAGTGGAGCTCCACCATAACCATATGAGCAATACCAATAGTGGC
>MNCI01022092.1:819348-859214 GCA_015680685.1 Gnetum montanum | reverse complement strand
CTTATTAGAGAAGAAACGAGAAGTAGGTAGTAAGGAAGGACCTTATTTAGAGAGGACTTTTAGGGATGGGTACATGTCTTTTTAGTCCCATAACTAGTGCTTGTAGCCCATTTGTTTTTTCTAAAGGATGTGCTTTGAATTCTCATCATTTTTTTATGATGAGAACCACACCTTGCAAAGAATTATTCAACTTCCTTTTATTGGTTGACATCGAACAGTAAGAAATCCATGAAAACACACATGCACCTATGTAAGCATAAAGGCACAAAGAATACTGAATCCCCTTGAAGTCACACCTTGTTCAAACCTTTGAATCCTTTCCAAATCCAAAAACTACTAAAGTCACAAATTCATTAATAGTTTTATTACTGAAAAAGGGAGTGCACATTTCTAAAATAAGGAAAACCACAAAGTTTGTGGATGGGTGGATGTTATAGACTTATTTCCTATTGCATGAAAAAGAAACCATGTCCTAGTTATCAGTAACAAAACTCAAAGCTAGAATCTAGACACCAACAATCAAATAACCGGATAGCACATACCCACATCAATTAAATCATTCTATATCCAGTTGTCAATGAGATACTTATTGTTAAAATAAGATAAGAAAATCACATCCTAATAAAGAAAAATATACAAGAAATTGTAAAATATTGAAGAAAGAAAAACATACCAATGATGTTATAAAACAAAAACTTTGAAAAATTAATAATGTAGAAAACAAAAAATGTAAAATAAAGAATGTGTAAAATAGAAAGTTATAAAAGAAAAATATGTAAAAAAATATGAAAAACTAGGGAGCCATTTATATGTTAGCATAGATGGCCATCTCCCCCACAACTAAGTTGAAAAGAGAAGATCTGAAATATTGAGCGTGGTTGTCCATTTGATGAGGTGTTTTTTGTATTAAATAGCTTAGGCTTGTGGAAAGGTTTGTCTTGTTGTATGTTGACCAGTTCCTTCTTGTCTGGGCTCTCAGGCTTGTAGATCATCATGGCCACATAAGGAAAAGTTTCGTAAATGATATAAGGTCCTTTCCACAATGTTTGGAACTTAGTTCATTGAGGTACATGTGTGGGATTCTAGTAGAGAACCTTATCTGCTAGTTGAAGTTTGACTTTCCTAATTTTAAGGTCATGGTGCTTTTTGTTGAATGCCTTGTGTAACTCATTGGATGACAAGGCTACTAATTGATTTTTTTCTAGCAAGTTGAGATTCATTATTTATTCTTTTTATGCTAGACTCAAGTCAAGGTTGTGGTCATAGGCTATTGAAAGTGTATGGATTTTAGATTGAATAGAAAGTGTTGGCAATTTTCCATACATAAACTCATAAGGAGAGTACCTTATAGGAAGTTTCCATGTTGAGTGGTAGGCCCAAAGAGCATCATTAAGTTTTGTGTTGTAGTCCTTATATTTGCTGATAGTTCTTGTTAGAATCTTTCTAATTTTCCTATTGGTAACCTCAGCTTGACCATTAGCTTGGGGGTGATAAGGTGTTGTGAGTTTATGTTCAATCCCCAAGCATTGCATGAGCTTTCAAAAAGTAGTGCCTATAAAGTGAGTTCCATCATCAAAAATTAATGCATGTGGCACATCAAACCTATTTACAACATTTTATTGTACAAACCAAGTGGCAATAGAAGATATATAGTTGGTGACGGCTATTTCTTTTTTCCATTTTGTACAATAGTTAACAATGACTATGATGTAAATCTTTCCATTTGACATGGATGTGATGGAACCCATGAAGTTAATGCCCCAGATGTTAAAGGGTTCTAGTCATTGAATCCATTATTGAGGTTCCTCCATTCAAGCAATTATTCCACCATCTTGTTGACATCATTCACAAGAGTGAACATATTAGTGAGCATCCCTAAAGATTGTTGGCCAATAGTAACTTGCATCAAGATTTTAATGCCCATGTGTCTCTCAGCATAGTGGCCTTCACAAGGACCTTCGTGAGCATCTTGGAGAACAAATAGTTGATCAACATCAAGGACACACCATTGAACTAGGCCATCAACACACACCTTGTAGAGGTGTTCATTGATCTTCACAAAAAGTTTCACCTACTGAAGAAACTATTGTTTCTTTCTGTGGTCCAACCTTTGTGGCATCTCCTAAGTGAGAAGATAAGTGAGAATGTCATCATACCATTTAAGCTCATTGGATAATTATTTAGTTATAGCCTTAGCAAAAATAAGTTCATCAAGAAACATATTAGATAGTGGGTTCTCCTCCTCTTTGTTGTTCCATTGTAACTAAGAAAAGTGGTTAGCAACCACATTCTTAGTACCCTTTCAATCTATCATTGTAAGATTGAATTTCTTCAAGATCACTAGCCATCGTGTGACACGGGGGCTCACCAATGGCTTGTACATCAAGAAGCAGATAGAACTATGGTTTGTGTGCATAAACACCATGTATCCAAGTACATAATGCTTAAAATTCTCTAAAGTGAACAACACTACCACTAATTATTTTTCTATGATGGTGTAGTTCAGTTGTGCACCCATAATACTTTGGCTTGCATAGTGGATGTAGTATGGACATTTCTTGTCATCCATCTACGTAAGCATGGCTTCCAAGGCATAATTTAATGCATCCATCATGACATGAAATGGTCTAGACTAGTTGTGTGTTTGTAGAATTAGATTTTCTACAAGTTTATATTTCAGTTGCTAGAATTCGTTTTTACATTTTGTGATCTAGAAAAATGGAGCATCTTTTTTTATCAGCTCCACCAATGGTTTTGTGATCTTAGAGAAATTTTCTATGAATTTTTGGTAGTAGCTAATATGTCCAAGGAATGATCGAACATCTTTGATGGTTTTTAGCTAGTGGGTCATTCCTTGGATGACACTTATTTTTTTAGGGTCTACCTCAATTCTTGCTTACAAGATTTGATGCCCCAACACAATGCCTTCCTGGACCATTAGATGACTCTTTTGTTAGTTGAGCCTGAGATTTTTCTCAACACATTATTTTAGTACTTGCTTAAGGTGAACTAGGACTTACTCAAATGTAGCTCCATAGGTGGAGAAGTCATCCATAAAGACTTCCACACCACTACTGATTTGTTGTTGAAAAATACTTAGGACCAGGCGTTGGAAAGTAGTAGGGACATTGCATAGATCAAAAGGCATCTTGTGATATGCAAAAGTTCCCCAAGGACTAGTGAATGTTGTCTTAGCCTGGTCCTTTGGTGCAATTTGAATTTTGTTATAGCCACTATAACCATCTAGAAAATTGTAGTAGTAATGCCCAGATATTTTGTCTAACACCTAATTAACAAATGGCAATGAAAAATGGTCCTTGAATGTTGCCATATTTAGCAATCAAAAATTAATGTAGACATGCCACTTGACACATTTCTTTGGCACAATCACAAGTGGAATAACCCACTCATTATTCGCAATGGGATAAATGAATCCTACCTTGAGGAGTTGTTTAATTTCCTCTTTGATGATCTACTTCAGTTTGAGATTCAATTGCCTCTGTGGCTGCCTCTTTGGCTTCATGGTTGGATTAGTGTAGATGTGATGTTGGCATATCCTAAGATTAGTCCCTGTGAATTTAGGATATGACCAAGCAAAGGCTACTGACCATTCCTCAACCACATTCAATACCATATTTTTTCATTCTAGAGAAAGATTTACATTGATTATGATTGACTTTCCATTTTTTAAGAACACATATTCCATGATGGCTAGTAGAGTTTTTAGTTCAAGGGACTATTGCTTGAAATTTTTAGGAGTTTCCAACTCTTCCCAATAGGTATTATCATTTGCATCATCAGAGAGTTGGTGGTGAACTTGCTCTAGTTCATCCATGCTTGTGACATATGTGCATGTTAGGCTCTCAGTCAGTTCCATCCAAAGTATGTTACTTTAGGATCAATAGTTAGCCACTAGGTACCCTCTTGTTTTCTGGTTGCTACATATAGAAGTCTTTGAATTTTTGCTGCTAGTGCATAATGCTTACATGCAGAGATGGATTCTTGTTTGACTACCTAGAGTTTTTACACACAATTGCACCTTGTATCACTCTACGCAATGCATGGAACTCGCTTCTTCTTAATCTTTTCAAATGCATTTTCTTAGATATTTATAGGGAAAGATCTCTAATGTTCATTCTTACATCAAAAGTGCTTAGCCATGCCCTTCCCATGATGATTGGAAAGTTCTCTTTGTAGTTCTTCACTTTGATCACTAGAAAATCAGCAGGATAAGATCACCCATAGACAATGGTCACAATGTCTTCCATCTATTCCAATGGAATAGTGATGGACTGGTTTGCCAATTCTAATATGATATTGCTCTTCTTGAGAGGAGGTAGGTTTCATGTAGTATACATCTCATGAGAGATTAGGTTGACACTAGAATTAGAATCAAGAAGAGCTTTACATGGTTCATTTCTAGCAATCTACAAATAAATGAGAGGACTTCTAGGATTGACTAATTTCCTAGGAAGGTTGTCAGCATGGATCCAATTAGATCTAACATGAGTAAGCATCATGGTATGGATCTTAGGTGATGTTTAGTTTGAAGGAAACTCAAAGGTATTTGACATAGAGGGAGATGGAGAAATAATATTTCCAACCGCAGATGTTTTTGAGGGCTTAGGTGTACTTCTGGATTGGAAGAAAGGTCTTTTCTTTGATCAAGTATCTAAACCACTCGGTTGATAAACTAGTTGTAGGTTAATGAACTTAGTAGCATTGTGTTGTTGTGGTTGAGCTAGTAGTTTATCCTACATAGATGGAGCTGGTGGTAGCTATGTAGAGGACAAAGGAACATGTGTATGAATAGGAGGAGGATAAGGGTAAAAGATGGTATCCCTTCTTTCTTGTGAAAAATGAGTTTAGTAATAATCAAAAGGATGGTAGTAAGATTGAAAAGTAGAAACATGACTGGTAGAGTCACATGGAGACAAGGGTTGCTGAACATAGTATCCATATGGATCAAGGTATTACTACCTTGGTGGTGTTAATGTCCATGATTATAGTTGTTACCATTATTGGTATTGATCATATGATTGCAATGAAATTCCACTTGGATAATACTATTATGGCTAATGGAAATGCCTAGAATTTCCTTAAGGATAAGGAAATCCTCTTAGTGTTTGTCTTTATGCTAGTCATGGATTCAAAGCATATACCCCAGACTACTATAGATGTGACACTATAGGGTGACGTCCCTTAGGATGTTCATCCTTGCAGATGTTACATCCACCTTCATCATCTAATTTTCTTCCTACAACTTTCTCTATTGTAGCAATCTTGCCCTAATCCCTTTGAATGGCACATTCAGCTTCCTTGCACCTCCTACACTCATCATCACTATTATGTTCTTTGGACTCTTCAGCAATTTTGAGGATAGCTTGAAATCTACTATCCATGGAATCCCATAACTGATCAAACTTGGCCATGGTTTTGAATTGAAAATTTTGGAGCTAGAAGGTTTTCTTAGTTGCCACCTCATTGAGTGGTGATTCTTCCTCACTATCACAGAATTGAACCTCCCTCTTATGAATGCAAGGATCATGATTATACTCTTCTACACTTTATCTTTTCCTTAATTCACCTTCCTCTTTAGCTACTTGCTCGATTAATCTTTACATTTGATGGATGCTTAATTTTGATAGTCACCCTTGAGCATAGATGCTAAGGGTTCTTATCATTTAAGATCAAAGCCAATCTATAATGTAGTGAAGTTGGTTCAGTTGAGAATAACTATGGCTAGGAAATTTGTGCATTAAGGAATAATATCAACCATTGGTGGCATCTAAGGGTTCGTATGTTCCTTGTTTCCATCCTTGGATATGCCTTCTCAAGTTGGACACTTTGGAGTACATTTGATATTTATCATTGAATAATTTAAGCATTGTTTTCTATCATCTAATAGATTCTAGTTCCAAAGACCAATACCAATTTTTAGCTTCTTTAATGAGTGTCTATGGAAACAACTTAAGATTTTTCCACTAATTTTCTATATTTTGCAAGGCACATGCATCTTGAAAAGCTTGGAAATGATTTTGTGAATCTAAGTTATATCCTCCTTTGAATCGAGAAATATTGTTCATGTCTAGCCTTTTGATCTAACTATCCTTTACATGCCTTGTTGGAATTCATACTACCTTTGTAATGTTGAGCATACTTTGGGTAGTAAGTAAAGGCTCATCAAGGCCATGATTATAGTGCTTATGATGCCTCTACTACCCCTTCGTTCATGGCGATGTACCTTTCTTGAATGACCATGCCCTTAATCTTGCCTTGCCCAATGGTCCCTTCGATCATTTCAGTCTTGTTAGTCACCTTCATCATGGTTGTGCCCTCTATGATTGTGATTAGAGCTAGAAGAAGAAGAAGAAGATGATGATGATTATGAAGGTGAAGAGGAAGGAGGACTAGCATCATCACAGTGCTTGCTACCACCTCTTTAGTAATCATGGCCATGATTGCAATCTTGCTTTCTATCCACATCCTTGCCTTGACTTGTCCCTTTGGATTCTTCTTTGCCATTGGATCCATTCTTCAGAACTGGGATTATGAATTGTGAATTGCAAGTTCTAGTCATGACCTCCTTCGCAAAAGTCAAAAAGAGGAATTTCACTAAATGGAAAACCCCTAAAGAAGGGTTCCCCATCATCTTTTTGGTACAACAGGAATGGAAAATTATTAAATCTTTTCCCCTTCATAGATTGATGATGTTGTTCTAACTGATGTTTCCTTAGATGTTGTGCCTTAATGGGATGATAATCCCAAGCATCAGTATCTTACACAAAATACTCAACATGAAGTTCCTGAAGATCCATATAAATAAACATTTGGTGGAGCATTACAGGAATGGATCAATCTAGTGGCAACATAATGTTGTGACCCATGTCACACCATCATAGCTATTCATCTTGGTGTAGTACAAAGATGAAATTGGGTACATACTCATTAGGATGAGCATATACCACTCAATATTGTTGGGACATCAATTGATGTACTCTGTCAGACTTGGGCAAAGAAGCACTCTTGTGAGAGAATCAAGATGTAGTGTGCTTTTAGAAATTGTTGTAGTTATTTTTGAAGTATAATATGAATTTAAGATTCATTCCAACAATTTGAAATTTTTTTCACTAGTTCTAGATAGTGCATGTAACAAGTAAAATGTCCCCAACAATGATGCCAATGATGGGCAATGAGGTACCCCTACACCCAACCATATGAATCCCTAAGGTGTTCACATAAGATCCAGTCAAATTTTGTGGACCTATAGTTCTCTAATGTACTAATTCTCTAGAAAGTTGATGAGTGGCGAGGTACCCCTACACTCAACCATACGAATATCAACATTTCATGCGCAATCCAGTTGAACTCCAAGGACTAAGTGCTTACATGCCCTAATGGAACACTTAAGGTTAATCAATCGCTGGTTTTCCAAAGTTGTATTATCACGGTTGTATGGTTAAGTAAGCTTGAGGTATATGATTTTTATATCTTTTATCTTTTTAATGTCTTATGCTAATAGGGGAAGGTGAAGAGAACTAAGTGACTAACTTTAATTAACTATTTACTAACTAAGTTCTAATTGTCCTAGCACCAGTATCTGTTCCCAATTGTCGCACACACCCTGAACCAGTGCAACGCTGCTGGGATTACCAAATACTACTCATTACTAGGTTACCAAGCGTTACACATGTGCTCAAAGCAATCGTATTGAGTGAACTTAACTAGGAGAGTAAAGGGTTGAGAGAGATTAATTATTTAGGAAAGCATTTAAACATTTAACAATAATTAATTTCTATTTAGCTTAGTCCACATGCTGCAAGCTTTATTAGAAAGTTCGTCTTTATTGCCATACAAAAATGTGTGCTTAGGTACAATTTGCTCGAATAAAGATCCATTCACTTTAAGACTTCTACTATGGGCAAATGGAAATTATTCTAATTCTGGAATGGTAAAACTGCAAGAGTTTGGCTAAGGGTCTAAATCTAAGTGCCTAAAAGAAGGAAAGCTACCTCTTATTTATAGGCATTGCAGTAGGCTATGATATCGCGTACGCGATATCGCAGATGTGATATCACAACTCATTATACCCCCATGATTGAATGGAAACTCGTCCTTAAGTTCCTTACAAAACATTGGGAAGGTATGGGATTATTGAATAGAATGACACTAATGGTGAATGGGATAACATGTGAATGGATCATCATTACAATACATGACAAAATTAGTGTTCATGATAACAAGGGTGAAAACTATACACATTTGACATCTAGCCTTATTTGGTAGCTGAGAGAGAAGAGAGAAGAGAAGAAGTTTGTTGCTGTTGATGCCAAGATTACACCTTTTTTTGTTCATCCATAAGTGTGCCATCAATCTTTTTCCTTGCATAATTGCTCCAACACCAATCCATTCCAAGTTTTCCCTCCAAATCTAATCAATTGTTGTATGATTGTCATCTGCACACACAACACAGTCTTATATTAGTAAGGATAAATGTATCACAATGAAATTGATACCTTGCTTTAGTGTAAGGTTTATTGGTTGAGTTGTGATATGGCTAGTGCAGATTCTGGAGATATAACACTCGTGACTACCTAAGGTGTAGGGGTTAAGAGAAATTGAAAAAATTGGACTAGGACCCCCATGACTAAGAGTGATCCTCCAGTAGCGAGAAAATGAAAAAAGATAAGGAATAAGAAAGATGGAGAAAAAGAGACAATTGCAATGCCGATGAAGTGGATGTCAGAGATGGAAATGAAGAAAATAAATGTTGATTGCAAAAATGTTTAAGGGAAAGAAATTAACTGATTCACCAAATAGGAATGTTAGTGGGTCCTCTCCAAAGTAGGCTCATGCCCTTAATGCCCTAACATTCCCACATTCAAAGAGTTCATAGGCTCTGGAAATGTCATTTGGAAGCAAGAGTTAAAGTCTTACCCCAAGAGTTGATGAAAAAGAAAACAATGCATCAACCAAAATATAGACTACTAATATGACTGGCAATGAGATGAACAATGGAAAAAGAATGATGGAAAGAAGAGAATGGACTGGGGTCTCAAGAAAAAGGTGGTGTACAGTGCCTTGTGTGTTAATGGTTAATGTAACTTAGTAGATCTCATTCCAAATCTAGCCTCAAACAATCCAGATTCAGTGACTTTGCATTAATACATTTGGCCAATCTATCCACCTGAAGTAACAAGAATGCCTTTGTCAAAGAGTCACCACCATTCCGAAGAAATGAGAAAGGAGAAAGTAGGAAGTGAGAAAGGATCTTAGTTAGAGGGAACATGTTTGTTTAGTTCCATAACCAGTGCTTGTAGCTTAGGTGATTATTTCGTCTAAGGGGTGTGCTTTGAATTCTCATTTCCCCCCTTTTTTTGTGTGAAAATCACACCATGCAAAGAATTATTATTTTATTAGCTTAGCCTCCCTATAATGGAGCAACATCAGAATGGTAAGGAAAACTCAAGAAGAAAACATCTAAGTACCCAAGAGAATGGCCAACACAAATGCATCAAGTCCCCTTGAAGTCACACCCTTTTCAATCCTTGAGTGCTTGCTTAGTTTGAGAAATGCCCAGTCATCAATTCGTTGATAGTTCTATTATTTTTTGAAGAAATTGACTGTATAGTTCCAAGCCAAGAGAGACCATAGAAATTCATAGATGCATGGATGATGTGGACTCATTGCATGTTATATCAAAAGAACCATACTTAGTATCAACATTATAACTCAAAGGTAAAAACCAAACATTAGCAACCAATAGAATATAGTTCATACCATCATCAGGAGCACTTATTAAGTGACGAACCTAACAAAATAAGTAAACACACAAATAAATGAGAAAGTATAAATGATGTTGCAAAATAAAAAAGTTAAAGAAATTTGTAAAAAAAAATGTATAAATTTTTTTTTAAAAAGGAACTGAGGGCTTCGATTTATCAACATAGGTGGCCATCTCCCCCATGACTAAGTTGGAAGGGGGAGATCTGAAATAATGAGCGAGGTCATCCTCTCTCAAAGGTATTATGTGCATCGGCTGTTCTAAGTTCATGGAAGGGTTTGGTTTGTTGCACATTGACTAGTAATCTTTTATTAGGGCTTTTAGGTTTGTATATGGTCATGGCCCCTGAGGGAAAGGTTGTATGAATGATGTAAGGCCCTTCCCACAATGTTTGAAATTTTGTGCGTTGTGGCACATGTGTGGGGTTCTAGTAGAAGACCTTATCTCTTGGTTGGTACTTAACATTTTGAATTTTTAAGTTATGACATTGTTTGTTATGTGCCTTGTGCAACTCATTTGATGACAGGGCAACCAATCCGTTTTCGTCTAGCATGTTTAGAGTTGCCAATCTTTGTTTTTGTGCTAGATCAAGGTGAAGGTGGAGGTCACAAGCTATGGATAGTGTAGGAAGCTCATTTGAATTGGAAGCTTTGGAAGTTTTCCGTACACTAAATCATAGGGAGAATAGCCTATAGGGAGTTTCTAAGTGGAGTGGTATGCCCAAAGAGCATCATTTAACTTAGTGCTCCAATATCACCTATATTTGCTAATTTTCCTTGTTAATATTTTAGTAATCTCTTGGTTGGTGACCTTAGCTTGGCCATTAGCTTGGGAGTGATAAGGTTTAGTCAATTTATGTTCAACCCCTAAGCATTACATCAACTTTTGAAAGGTTGCACTCGTGAAGTGTGTTCCATTATCCGAGATAAGTGCACATGGCACACCAAACCTATTTATGACTTGTTGTTGCAAAAATCGTGCAGCTGTAGATGATGTGCAGTGTATAACAGCAACTGCTTCAGCCCATTTTGTTAGATAGTCTACAGCAACAATGATGTAAGCTTTTCCATTGAACATTGATGTAATGGGGCCCATAAAATGTATTCCCCAAATGTCGAAGGGTTCTAAAGGTTGAATCCATTGTTGCAGATCCTCCATTCTAGTAGTCATTCCTCCATCATGTTGACAGTACTTGCAAGATTGAACAAATTGATGGGTGTCCCAAAATAATGTTGGCCAATAATATCCTGCAAGAAGGATCTTAATAGCAGTTTGTCTCCTTGTATAGTCACCCCCACAAGGGCCCTCATGAGTATCTTGAAGAACTCTTAGTTGGTCCACATTGGGCACACACCATCGAACCAAGCCATTAGGACAGACTTTGTAAAGTTGTCCGTTGATGTCCATGAAGTACTTGACTCTATGAAGAAACTATTGTTTCTTCCTAAAGTCTAGCTCCTGTGGTGTTTTTTGGGAAAGGAGATAGGTGAGAATGCTACTATACCAATTCGTTTCCATGGGTTGGTTATTCACTACACCAGCAAAGAGGGCTTTATCAGGAAAATGATCGGATATGACATATTCATCCTCTTTGCTATTCCAGTGCAACTGAGATAAATGATCTACAACTACGTTCTCATTGCCCTTTTGATCAATCCTCGGTAGATTGAACTCCTGTAGGATTACCAGACATCGTATAATATGAGGGCTAATCATTGGCTTGTTCATGAGGAACCTGATTGCACTATGATCTGTATGGATGAACACTTTGTAACCTAACACATAGTGCCTAAACTTATTTAGTGCAAACACTACAACCATTAATTCTCTTTCTATAGTTGTGTAGTTAAGTTGTGCACCGACGATACTCCTACTTGCACAGTGGATGTAGTAAGGACATTTTTGGTCATCTAACTATGTAAGTACGGCTCCTAAGGAATAATTGGATGCGTTAGTCATTATATGGAATGGTATGGACTAGTCAGGGACTTGTAGAATGGGAGTTTCTACAAGCTTTTGTTTCAGAGTTTGGAATGCTCACTCACATTCCCTGGTCCATTTGAATGGTGCATCCTTCTTTGTTAGTTATACCAATAGTTTGGAAATCTTGGAGAAGTTATCAATGAATCTCCTATAGTAGTTGGTGTGTCCAAGGAATGACCAAATTTCTTTGACAGTTTTCGGTTGTCGGGTGATTCCTTGGATGACATAACTTTATCTGGGGCTACCTCTATTCTTGAATGTGAAATATTATGCCCAAGTACTACCCCTTCTTGGACCATCAGATGGATTTTCTGCTAGTTGAGCCTTAAGTTGATTTCTACACATCTTTTTATCACTTGCTCTAATCGGTCCAAGGCTTGATCAAAGCTTGTTTCGTAAGTGGAGAAGTCATCCATAAAGACTTCCACTCCATTTCTTATCTGCTGTTGGAATATGCTTAGAACTAGGCGTTGAAATGTGGCAGGAGCATTGCACAAACCAAATGGCATTTATTTATATGCAAACATTCCCCAAGGACTAGGGAACGTTGTCTTGGCTTGATCTTCTGGGGCTATCTGAATTTGGTTGTATCTACTATAGCCATCCAAAAAACTATAATGTTGCCATGTTTAACAGCCTAAAATCTATACATACCCTCCATTTGCCTCCGTTTCTAGGCATGATCACCAGAGGGCTAACCCATTCACTATCAGTAATGGGATATATGAACCCAGCCTTAAGAAGCTGTTCTATTTCTTCTTTTACTATTTACTTCAATTTTGGATTCAATCACCTCTGTAGTTTTTTTCGAGGTTTCATGGAGGGGTCCATGTAAATCCTATGTTGGCATATCCTAGGATATATTCCAGTTAACTTGGGGTATGACCAGGCAAAGGCTTTTGACCACTTGTTTATCACTTTTAGCAGTCTTTCTTTTTGTTTGGAAACAAGTCTTACATTGATGATCATTGGTTTTCCATTTTCGAGGGTAATATACTCCAGACTGGTGGGCAATGGTTTCAAATCCAGGGGCTCTTGTTTAAATCTCTTAGGAATCTCAAACATTCCCCAGTTGATGTTTTCAAAGTTAAAGCTTGGAAGTTGGCAATGAACTTGCTCCAGTGTGTCTATGATTTTAATGTAAGCACTAGTTATTCCCTCAGTTAGTTTCATGCATGTTAGTGAGTTGCTCCCTTGATCAACCATTAGTTCTATTTCTTCTTATCGTGTGGCTGTTGCATACAAAAAAATTTTGTATATTAATGTCTTGAGCACACCGATTGCATGCAGGCAATGCTAAACTTTGCATAACCCATGATTTCTGCACGTAATGGCACCCTGTGTTATTGTATGCGATGCATGGAACTTTCTTCTTCTCAATATTTCCAAAAGTATTCTTCTTGGATATTTCCAGGGAAAGATCGCAAATTCTTAGGTGTGCATCTATAGTACTTAGCCATGCTCTTCCCATTATTATTGGGAAGTCCCCCTTATAGTTGTTTACTTGTATCACTAGAAAATCAGCGAGATACGACCACTCACACACAATGGTAATGATGTCCTCCACCAGTTCCAAGGTGACAATGATGGACTGGTTGGCTAACTCTAGTTAAATGTTACTCTTCCTTAATGGAGGTAGGTTCTAGGCTTTATACATCTCTTGTGATATTAGGTTGACTCTGGAACCTGAGTCTAGAGGAGCTTTACATGGTTTATTCCCAGCGACTCGGAGATAGATTAGCAGACTTCCATGATCAGAGAATTTCTTGGGAAGGTGGCCCACCTTAATCCAGTTAGTAATGACATGTGTTAACATAACCGTGTATGTTAAGCTTGATTTTTGGGTTGAAGGAGGCCTCAAAGCTTTACTTGATAGGGAGGTGTTCAGATGTTCAACCGCTTGTGATGGTGAGGGCTTGGTTGGATTGTTGGTTTTGAAGAAAGATCTTTTCTACCTAAGGTTGTCAGAACCAACTACGGGTTAAGGATTCATAGCCCTTGTGACATTGGGTTGTTGCGGTTGAGTGGGGAGTACCCCTTGCATTGCTAGAGCAGGTGGTAGTGGAGCTATTGGTGTGAGAGTTGAGGATGGTATGTTTGTGGGTTGTCTCCCCTAGGAGAAGGAGTCCTATAATACTCCCAAGCTTGGTAGTGCCATTGTGGGGTCATGTGACAGATAGAGTCATGTGAAGAGATTGGCTGCTGCATGTAATAGCCATATGGATCTAGTTGCTGGTAAGGGTATTATTGCCTTGGTGGTGGCATCCCCCATGACTATGGGTATTTCCACTGTTGGTGTTGCTCACTAGGTTGTGGCAGAGTTCCACTTGGATAATACGTTAAAGGTTGATGGAACTACCTTGGGTTGCCTTGGGGATAAGGTAACCAACGGGGTGCTTGCTGTTTGTTAAGTCTTGGGTTGAGTGCATACACCCTAGACTCTTGTAGATGTGAGATTATTGGGCAACATCCCTTAGAATGGTTGTATTGGCATATCTCACATCCACTGTCATTGTCCATATCAGAATCCACAACCTCTTCAGTGATGACCATTTTACCCTTACCTTTGTTACGTGCATTGTCCATGTCCCTCTTTTTCTTTTTATCATAGTCACTACTTCGCTCCTTAGACTCCTCTACAATTTTGAGAATGGTTTCAAATCTACTATCTAACGAGTTCCACAGTTGATCTACCTTTGCCAACACTTTTGTTGTTAATTTTTGGAGTGGCAAGGTTTTTCTATTCACCATCTCTTTGAGTGGTGACTCTTCCCCCTCCTCACATAATCTCACTCCCCTTTTTTAGAGGGAAGGATCATGGTTGTACGCTTCTGCACTTTCTCTCTTTCATAGCTCCCCTTCTTCCTTGGCTACTTGCTCCAAAAATCTATGAACCTAATGGGACCTAAGCTCTTATAATCTTCCTTGGGCATATGTTCCAAGGGTTCTCCTGGTTTCATGCCTAAGTCCATCTATGAGATGGCGTAGTTGATCCTGCTGTGCGTAACCATGGCCCGGGTAATGATGTAACAATGCATAATAACAGCCCATGGTAGCATCCAAGGGTTTGTGATTTCCCTGCATCCATCCTTGGATTTTCTTTCACAGGTTGGACACCTGAGAGTACGCTTGATACTTATCATTAAACAGTTCTAGCATCGTACACCACCTTTGAATGGATTTTGGTTCTAAGGACCGGTACCAACTTTCCACTTCTTTCATCAGTGTCTTTGGGTACAACTTTAATTTTTGCCATTTATTCTCAATGCTTTGCAAGGCACATGCATCGTGGAATTCTTGTAAGTGCTTCTGAGGATCAGTGTTGTATCCCCCCTCAAATCATAAGATATTATTCATGTCCAACCTCTTGATCCTACTATCTTTTTGGTGCCTTGTGGGAATTCTTATGGCCTTCGTGATGTCTAACATGCTTCAAGTTATGAGTAAGGGTTCTTCATGGTCATTTCATTCATAGTGTCTATGATGTCTACGCGGTTCCCTACTCTTCTTTCTTGTATGTCATGATTCTCTAGAATGCCCTCATCCTCGTTCTCGACTCTCTTGTCGAGGTTTCTCACTCTTTTTATCCTTATCCTCATGGTTAAGTCCCTTATGACTACATCCTGATATAGAAGGAGAGGGTGAATGTGACGATGAAGGTGAAAAAGAAGAAGAATCATCACCATGATGATGTTTCCTAACTTCTCTTCAGTGGTCTCAACCCCGATCATGATTACTATTAGACTACCCAACCTTATCATGTGTTTGTGTTTCCTTGTTGAACACTTGGTGTTCGTGGGGAGCATAGCTAGGGTTGTGAATCATAGAGTGAAGGTTCTGATACACCACCTCCTAACCATCTTTAGGAGGGGGAACATCATTTGATGGGGAACCTATTAGAACTAGTTTACCATCTCTAATTTTGCTTAAAACGTGTAGGACGTTATGGGGCCATTTACCTTTCAAAGATGTATGATATCTCCCCTATTGTAAGTCCCTTTGACGTTGCACTTCTGTGGGATGGTAGTCCCTTATGTCATGGTTGCATGCAATGTACTCTGCGTATAACTGTGACATGCCTATTCGTGCGAGGGCATGACGGAGCATGTTGGAGACTGCTCAGTCTGGAGGCAACACTATGTTACCCTCCAAGTCTCTCTAATGTAGTTGTTCATCTTGATGAAGAATAAAGATAAAGTCAGGTACATATTCATCATGATGAATATATACCACATGGAATTGTGGAGGAATTGGTGGATCTTGGTTACATGTGTTGTGCCACTGATTATCTCTAGTGTTGGTCCTAGGCGGTGAAATGCTTTTGTGCAAAGAAGAAAACATTTTTGTCTTGTTTGATGTGATATTTACCATTGTTTTATTTTTCTTTTGATCAACTGTAAGGGTTAGTTCTAGTGTCCCAACAATATGAATGATCTACTATGTTCTACGTAGTGCACAAACAACTAAGTCCTCAGCAATAGTGCCAATGATGAGTGGCGAGATACCCCTACACTCAACCATACAAATACGAGTGTTTCATGCATGATCTGGTTGAACTCCTAGGATTAAGTGCTTACATGCCCTAATTGAACACTTAAGGTTAATCAATCGCTGTCTTCCCAAACTTACTTGTATTGTCACGGTTGTATGGTTAAGTAAGCTTGAGGTATATGATTTTTATATCTTTTATCTTTTTAATGTCTTATGCTAATAGGGGAAGGTGAAGAGAACTAAGTGACTAACTTTCATTAACTATTTACTAACTAAGTTCTAATTGTCCTAGCACCAGTATCTGTTCCCACTTGCCGCACACACCTTGAACCAGTGCAACACTGATGAGATTACCAAATGCTACTTGTTACTGGGTTACCAAACGTTACACACGTGCTCAAAGTGGTTGTACTGAGTGCACTTAACTAGGAGAGTCAAGGGTTGAGAGAGATTAATTATTTAGGAAAGCATTTAAACATTTAAAAATAATTAATTCCTATTTAGCTTAGTCCACATGCTGCAAGGTTTATCAGAAAGTTCATCTTTATTATCATACACAAATGTGTGCTCAGGTACAATTTGCTCGAATAAAGATCCATTCACTTTAAGACTTCTACTATGGGCACATGGAAATTATTCCAACTCTAGAATGGTAAAACTATAAGAGTTTGGCTAAGGGTCTAAATATAAGTGCCTAAAATAGGGAAAGCCGCCTCTTATTTATAAACATTGCGGTGGGTTGTGATATCGCATAGGGTGAACACAATATCGGGGATGCAATATCACATACGTGATATCGCAACTCATCATACCCCCATGACTGAATGAAAACTCGTCCTCGAGTTCCTTACAAAATATTAGGAAGGTATGGGATTATTGAATGGAATGACACTAATGGTGAATGGGATGACATGTGACTGGATCATCATTACAATACATGACAAAATTAGTGTTCATGATAACAAAGGCGAATACTATACACATTTGACATCCAGCCTTATTTAGTAGCGAAGAGAGAAGAGAGAAGAGAGAGAGAGAAGAGAGAGAGAGAAGAGAAAAATTCTATTACTACCGATGCCAAGATTGCACCTTTCATTGTTCATCCATGAGCGTGCCATCAATCGTGTTCCTTGCATAACTACTCCAGCACCAGTCCATTCCAAGTGTTCCCTCCAAATCCAATCCATTTGTTGTATGATTGCCATCTACACACACAACACAGTTTTATATTAGCAAGGATAAATGGATCACAATGTAGTTGATACCTTTCTTCGGTGTAAGGTTCATTGGCTGAGTTGTGATATGGCTAATGTGGATTTTGGAGATATAACACTCGTGACTACCCAAGGTGTAGGGGTTAAGAGAAATTGAAAAAATTGGACTAGGACCCCCATGACTAAGAGTGATCCTCCAATAGCAAGAGAATGGAAAAAGATAAGGAATAAGAAAGATGGAGAAAAAGAGACAACTGCAACATCGATGAAGTGGATGTCAGAGATGAAAATGAAGAAAATAATGTTGATTGCGAAAATGTTTAAGGGAAAGAAATTAACTAATGCACCAAATAGGAATGCCAGTGGGTCCTCTCCAAAGCAGGCTCATGTCCTTAATACCTTGACATTCCCACATTCAAAGAGTCCGTAGGCTCTAGAAATGTCATTTGGAATTAAGAGTTAATGTCTAAACCACAAGAGTTTACCAAAAAGAAAACAATGCATCAACCAAAATATAAACTACTGATACAACCTGCAATGAGGTGAACAATGGAGAAAGGATGATGAAAAGAAGAGAATGGATTTGGATCTCAAAAATAAGGTGGTGTACAATCCATTTTCTATTAATGCTTAATGTGACTTAGTAGATCTCATTCTAAATCTAGCCTCAAACAATCCACATCCAATGACTTTGCATTAATACATTTGGCCAATCCATCCACCTAAAGTAACAAGAATGCCTTTGTCAAAGAGTCACCACCATTCTGACAAAATGAGAAAGTAGAAAGTAGGAAGCAAGAAAGGGCCTTAGTTAGAGGAAACATGTTTGTTTAGTTCCATAACCATTGCTTGTAGCCCAGGTGATTATTTCTTCTAAGGGATGTGGTTTGAATTCTCATTTTTCTCCCTTTTTTTTTGTGTGAGAACCACACCATGGAAAGAATTATTATTATTATTAGCTCATCCTCCCTATAATGGAGAAACATCAGAATGGTAAGGAAAAATCAAGAAGAAAACATCTAAGAACCCAAGAGAATGGCCAACACAAATGCATCAAGTCCCCTTGAAGTTACACCCTCTTCAATTCTTGATCCCTTCCTTAGTTTGAGAAATACCTAGTCACTAATTCGTTGATAGTTCTATTAATTTTTGAAGAAAGGGACTATATAGTTCCAAGCCAAGAGAGACCATAGAAATTCATGGATGCATGGATGATGTGGACTCATTTCCTATTATATTAAAAGAACCATACCTTAGTATCAACATTATAACTCAAAGGTAAAAACCAAACATTAGCAACCAATAGAATACAGTTCATACCATCATCAGGAGCACTTATTAAGTGATGAACCTAACAAAATAAGTAAATATACAAATAAAAAAAATTAGAAATGATGTTACAAAACAAAAATAAGAAAAGTTAAAGAAATTTCTAAAACAAAAATATGTAAAAAAAAAATTTAAGAAGGAGCTGAGGGCCTCGATTGATTAGCATAGGTGGCCATCTCCCCCATGACTAAGTTGGAAGGGGGAGATCCAAAATAATGAGTGAGGTAGTCCTCTCTCAGAGGTATTATGTGCACCAGTTGTTCTAAGTTCATTGAAGGGTTTGGTTTGTTGCACATTGACCAGTAATCTTTTATTAGGGCTTTCAGGTTTGTATATGGTCATGGCCCCTAAGGGAAAGGTTGTATGAATGATGTAAGGCCCTTCCCACAATGTTTGAAATTTTGTGCATTGTGGCACATGTGTGGGGTTCTAGTAGAAGACCTTATCTTCTGGTTCATACATAACCTTTTAAATTTTTAAGCCATGACATTGTTTGTTATGTGCCTTGAAACACCGTGAAAATTGCGAATCGGCCTAGGGTGAAGATTCACAATTCGGACAAAAGTTTGCAGTAGAAATCCAAAAGATAGAACAAGGCAAAGAGGCACACAACATCAAGTCTCCAATTTTCTTAAAAATTCTAACTTTGTTTTGTTTTCTCTCTTTACGCCACATTACGCAACATAGCGTGATGTCGCTCGGCATAATTCCGCTTAATGTAACGCAATATTGGAAGGTAGCTTACTTCGGCGAATACGACAAAGTTTAAGGCCTAAGCAGCAGACTACGACTTGTCGCATATTCCACCAAGTCTTTTGTTCAAGACTGAATTTATGCTCCATTACATAGAGTAGCATAATGAGCTTCAAGGAAGTCAAAGTTAGAGTCCAAAGGAGCGTGGTAGATTGACTTCTTTTTTGCAGATTGGTCGCTTTACGCTTATTACGCTACGAAGCGTAAACAAGCGTAACTTATTGTGAGGTTGACTATTTTTACACTCCATTATGCTTTGCGGTGTAAATAAGTGCAAAGCAGCTTGAGTTAACTACTTTTATGCTCTATTACACTCTGCCATGCTATGCAGCGTAAACAAGTGTAATACAGTGTAAAGTCAGCTAAGGCAGTACCAGACACGCACCTTCTATCCATACGTAGCAATACGCTTATCAGCATATCGTAGCGTAACCATGAGGCAGCTTCAGCAGGAGTGGTTTACAGAATACTTCGCCCCCCTAAAATATAATGCAGCATGACCAGATCTAACATAAAAATTGTCAAGTCAACGGTGTTTTGAAAGTTCGAAACACGTGTCATTAGGGTTGTGCCTTCCCACATGATGCTGAACTTATAAATACTCCAGGTTGCGGAGGAAAAGGAGGGATTTTTCTTCTTTTGAAAGACATAAGACATTGTTTGAGAATTAGCAACAAGAACAATCAGTCTTCTTGGTGAAAACATTATCCTCATCATTGGTGATCATTGGCAGTTTTAAGCAAAGATTATTGAGGGCAAAAGGAGAAGATCAGAGATCGAGAGGTGATCTGGTACGATTGGCAAGGATTATTGATCAGAAACAGTTGATCGATAGACATCCAGGCTTGACCTTCCTTGCATTACACTTTTGGTTTACGAGGTAGATCAAACTTCATTCTGTACTCCCTTTTAAATAATTTTCTTATTGTTTTGTGTATGGTTCGCACAAAGATAAGCAAAGTCTGTTGTTGGAACATTGTATGCAATATATTCAGCTTTCGAGTCAAATCATAGATCTTGGAATTACGCATCTTTTCTAAATCTGATCTTCCTTGTCGCATTGACGTTATAGTTATTTCAAGTTCTTTACATTGGTTTCTACTCCTACGATTCATCAAATTAATTTTTTTCATGGAATATACATATAATAGATATACTATTGAGATATTTGATAATTTACTAATTAAGTAAGTCCCTGTCTGATCTACAAGACTGTTCAAGGCAACTCAGATCCGTTTTATCTAGCACGGCCCTCGCATGGATCTGTGGTTAAGACTGTGTACACGGATCTTCACTCGGTATTTCCAGCTATCGACATTTTCCGTCATTATATTTTTTGGCGCTAGAAGGATGGCTTGAACCTCTGATTCGTATTTTACGGGTAACTCTGTAAGCAATCCATACCCACGTTCACATAACGTAGACATAAAAACTCTAAGGAAGTTTAGAAACTCGTGTGGTGTAGATTGGTCACAGTAATGATTCCTTTGGAATCCTACAGGGTAGAAAGCCAAATCATAATTCCTTTTTGCCGTCACCTTTTAAATATTTTCGTTTGTTGTTATCGATCTATCTGAGAGATGGATTCTGCACATACAACTACTACCGCTATGGTTGCCATTGACTCGGGTGCCACAACTGTAAATCCCGTCACCATTCCCGAATCAACTTTCGGCGCTACAGGACCTCAAGGACCATCACATCATTCATTGAGATTACAAGGCAAGGATCCTTCACTCACTGTCTTGACTCCTGAAGAGTATAATTTCATTTGCGTCAAGATCTAGGCAAAGCTTGTTCTTAGCCGAGTCGAGATAGAGGCAGAATGAAATTATGAGCTGATCCACAAAGGGGGTCAAGACTTCACCCCTACTGCATATGACATCATCCCCCTTATTGATCATTATCATGAACTCCTGTCCCAACTGGTTATGGCTAAGAATCAGACTACACAGTCTAGTCTAGAGCCTCAAAATGAGGAGGAGGAGGAAGATGAATTCGCAGCTTAGTTTGAACACGTGGATTCATACCATACCATCAACCCCCATACATATGTGAATCCCATGTTTAATCCTCTTACTGGAGAAGCTGCCCATCTCAACCCAATCATGACCACCCAAACGCATATTCCCATCGTCCCGCAGGCCACCATGCAATCTGCAGTCTTGAAAGTACAAATGCCATCTCAAAATAACGTGGGAGTAATCCCCTCGCCACATGCAATTAGTATTCCATCGATGATACCTGCATCTATTACCCCCCATTTCATTCCCCAAGTGTAGGTCCATACCATGCCTATAACCCGCCCGGTGCAAAATCTGGTGCAAACCTTATCGTCGTAGCCCATTGCAAGGAAACAGATTGCAACCACCATTCAATTGCAGCGATCTGTTCAACAACCTATAGCTGGTCAATGGATCTCGCCTGTTGCACAACATAATCAATCTACGTTCTATGGTGTGCAACCTTTGGCTGCATCTACCACACATGTTCCGCAGGTAACTGCACAACTTCCTTACATCTTCCATCCTACACATCCAGCGACGACCAATTTTTCCGCACAGCCTGTCAGGTGGTGGGTTTCATAGGTAGCTCTGTTCGTGGGGACAGTCCCCGTTGCGCTGTTTGTTAGCCAAGCTATCGCTCCCTTTCCATTGTTTGGTACTATTCTTCCAGCCCAACCCCCTGCTCCTCCAGTGCCAACTTCGTCATCAATAGGTTTGGATCAAGCTTTTTTGCTTATTCAGACCCTCATCGAGGAAGTTAAGCACCTTAAAGCTGCTGGCTTTGATACAATACAGGTCATGGATTTCTACCATGATGACCCCATCAACCTAGTAGTCCCTATGTTGTCCTTGCCTCCAGGGATGTCTTTGCCCCATTTTACAAAATACAGTGGGGAAGGTGATCCTAATGCTCATCTCGTTACCTTTAGGTCTGAATCCTTACTACTACAACAATGGCCCCATATGATTATCCATGTATTTGCAATGTCTTTGGCAGGTAAGGCCTTGGACTGGTATTGAGCACTCCCTCGCTCTTCCATCTCAACCTTGGAAGAGCTTCTAACACAATTTGTGACTCTCTTTAAATACAATTTAAAGCTGGAAGTCACGTTAGATCAACTTATTGGAGTGAAACAAGTCCTACTCGAGCCAGTCCCAAAGTTTATACAGTGATGGAGCACTACTCTAAATGAAATTCGTGAGCCTATCGCAGAAGCCCATTTGTTGGCTATTTTCAAAGGAGCAGTTAATGACTTCATCAAGTCTAAATTATACTATCTTTCCCCTCGTTCCCTGAGTCAAGCCTTCATGCAAACTAAGAGCATCCAAGATGCTACGGAGGCTAGCGAAGACCCAGTGTATGTGGCGTATAAGAACGCCAAAAAAGGGTAAAGACAAAGGTAAAATAGCAACGACGATAGTAGCTATGCTGGCTGAGGGCGCCAAAAACAAGAATAACAAGAAGGCACCCACAGTGCCTGCCGAAACCACGGCTAGTGCAAGCAGCACCAACAAAGAAGCACTTGCCCCTGAATAGCCCTCACAGTCAAAACCAAACTTCGAGCATAAATATTATTCGAAATATAGAGCCCTACGTATAAAAAATTCAGAACTATTGAAATAATTATTAGGAGCAGAATATATTCAAAATAAAAAAATATCCGAAGAAGATCTGCAGCATCACAGGCGTCATTGTGAATTGTTGAAGAACCATTCTTTAGCTCTACCCAACGAACCGCCAGTCCCTAATTCTTTAAGGCTAGACCATTTTTTTGACTACCACCAGTTGTGTGGTCATGACACCAATTACTGCTGCACATTAAAGGAAGATATTCAATGCATGATTGATGATGGTTCTTTGACATTAGACAATAGTAGTCCAACACGTCCCGAAAACCAAGCGATGCATGTGTATAAAGACCCGTTAAATGTAAATAATGCAACATATACCATCAACATGGTAAGTACGGATAGTGAGAGGAAGGTACCGCCTAAGCAACCCTTTGTGTTGCGTGCACCCATCAGTTCACCCCAGGGGGCAAATTCTTCGCTGGCAGTTGGCAATGCCTCGAAGCCACCCTTTGTTATTTGGACGCCCTCTCAAACTATAACTCAGTCTCACATTAACAATAAAGCCATGGCCATGCCCATGCCTACTCCTAAGGCACCTTTTATCCTTAGGGCACAAAAACCACCAGCTGCCCCTTTTATGCAGGGGCGGGTCTTTAACCAAAAACACCAACCTCCATCCAACGAAAAAAGGGAAGGATATGCGCCAATTAATGCAACCAAAGACTGCTCTATGCTAGGGTTTGCTAAGCCTAGGCCCCTAGCTTCTGTACCTTCTCTTGCACCTCCCCTCTACAGAAAGAAATACAACCCTTCGAACGACGCTATTCCACCTCGTGAAATTCATCTCTTAGGGCGAATGGAAGAAGAAAGAGGAGACAAGAAACCCAGTCGAGAGCGAGACCTCCTTGACGCATTTACTCAAGTCAAGAAGGCTCTAAAATAGGAGAACACAACATTGAGCCTCTATGACTTTCTTATGATATCTCAAAAGCACCGTGAGGCTATGGTCTATATGCTAACATGCATACCTATGGATGAAAGCTTACCAGCGGAAGAGGAAGCGATACATGCTGTCATGTTTCCCCCCACCGCTGAGCGACCTAAACCTACCCCGTTGACCTTTCATGATGAATCCATCAAAGATGATCCTGAGAAAGGTCGAGTGACAAAAGAACCCATGTTCATCACCATCTGGGTTGGTAAACATCGGATATGGAGGGTGCACATTGATGATGGTGCGGCTACGAATGTCATCCCTTATCCTATAGTGGATAAGTTGGGCCTGGTCGACCAGATCAGTCCTATGAAGACATCGTGCCTAAATTCATTCAACAAGGTATGAGTTTAAGTCAAAGGGATGGTACATATTGATTTTGTGGTAGGAGACCAGTTCCCAATAGACACCACATTTATCATCGTCGAGGAGATGCTCGTCTTCAACCTGATTCTAGGGAGGTCCTGGCTAGCACAACTGAGGACAGTTTCATTACCGATACACCAAGAGATACACCTACCTTATGCAGGGGGAGAGGTAGTGATACATGGTGATGAAATAACTCCTAGAACCGTCAATAACATCGAGGAAGAATAGGGTTTGAAAATTGAAATGCCTGAAGATCAAACCCATGTCCAAATTCCCGAACAAGTCGAAATGACTAATGACAGCCTAGCCTGGGCTGACCTACCATTTTAGGGAGAGGAAGATGATGTGAAGGAGTCAGGTCATAGATCTCCTCGCCCTTATGCACCACTCAACGTAAAAGCTATCAAAAAAATAATTATGGGCTAGCAATTAACTTACGAGATATTTACGTGCATCTTTACACTTTCACTAGTTTTGCCATTTACGCTTATCAGTTTTGATTGTCAGCTTTGTTTAGTATACATATATTTATGTCTTCTATCAATTATGCCATTTATTTTTCCTAGTTTACACCATTTATGCTTCTTAACTCCTATTAGTTACATTAGTACAATTACGCAAATATTTACACTTTTATCAATTGCATTCTCCGACATATGCAAATGGCCCGCAACAACCTAAAACTAGTAAAGCCCTATAATGGCCTAAAACTAGCGAAGGCCCGAAATGGCCCTAAAATAAAATATCTGATTTCTGTCCTTACCCAAAAAACACTTAACAGCCTGGGACGGCCTCAAACTAGCAAATTCATCTATATTTTACGCAAACACTATGTAACAGCCCGCAATGGCCTTAAACTAGCAACTCCATCCAATGATCGCAATAATGCCACCTACCCAAAACCCTCAATAATTCTATTTACGATTTGTATAAATAAAGACATAAAATTAAAAACCATAAATAAAATCTCATGATTAATCATGCCAAAATTCATATTGTCTTTGTTCCATCTCATAAATAAAATTATGTGTAATCATAATTACGCATCCCCTCTAGCACCACTGCCTCCCGTATCCCTTAACTCTGCCTCTAAGCCTAGCAAATCATCTTCATATGGGCCGTCCCTTTTAGGAAGTATTCCATCATGAGGAACGTCACCTTCATAGGGTTCTTCCACTAAAACTTGCTCTCCAAAGTGACAATCTACGTCATTACGCTCTCCTCCCTGAACGTACGCCTCATCTTGTTCACCTTCTTCTTGTAACTACATACAACAAATATATCAGCAAAAGCCATGATAGGACAACTCAAAAAATTCAAATTCACTTGCGATGGCCCTGCATCAGCAACAAAGGGGAGTTGATCTAAACTAACCCACAGGCATTGCATAATCTCGTCTTCAGTCAACTCAGACCAAACCCCGTTTCCCAAATTAGTTCCAGCCTTAACCTTCCCTTTCTCCACACTAGTCCACTGGGGTGGTTCAGGGAAGAAGGTAGGGATTGTGGTCTCTCCCCCGGGAAGAGTAATTTCTCTTTCTAGGGATGCACTCACCATCACCTGCTCCTGGAACTTCTCGAAGGCCTCAGATGCACCAATGAAATCGAGGAATAATCGCAAGGATTGAGCTTCAAAGACAGAATCTCGATAATGTTGATGGTAAGCGATACTTTCTCGCTTATACAAATGCTTATGATCTTTCTGCTTCTGCCCCCACTCTTGGACACTTGCACAAAAGTCCTTCCAGTCTTGATTCATCTGGGCCAGGAGCTCCATCTACATCCTTTGCTCAACCAATTCATGAATGGTTTGTATGCTGTTTCTGACTACGGTCCAGTAGCGAGCATAGTCAATGATAGCTATCCGCCAGTTCTCTTCACCCGTTCCTTGAGCTTGCAGGAATTCACATCGCGACCTTAAGTCGCCGCCCTCTTTGGTCAGAGACATCCTTTCCTTCTCTGATCTCTATAGCTTCTTCTAGAGGTATTCATTGGCATTCTGACTTTCCCACCGAGAGCAGGTTGAACGTAACGCACATTTACACATTTCTTCGTAAATGTTGCGTGGCACGATCATTGCTTATGATGAGGGTTCGATGGTGTCCAGGTCAATGGGCTCCATAGAGTCCCATCGAAGGTGAGCTCCTAATGACAAATATTAGATCAAACGTAATTAAACACTGTAACCTTATAAAAAAATAAGCATACCATAGTTGTAACATACCAGCCTTGGGATCGATGCATTCTAGGTGCTCGATCATATCACCAACGACGCCTTCCATAAAGGTGAATTTATCAGGAAATTCATCCCACACTCTATTTACAACGGTGGATGGGGAATCACCTCATTCATCTATGGTATAATTAAGTTAAAAATTTTGACTAATAACAGGATCTCTTAAAAATTTTAACAGACTGATTACCTCTTCCTGTCCCAGTGGGAAGTGCGTCAACATTCTCCGCCTCCACTCTCTCTTCGCGCACAAGGGTCTGTGCATCACTTACTTTAATAATTGGGGCCTCCTCTTCCAAAACTGGGGCCCCTTCCCCATGCCGTAACACCACTGCCCCTGTCTCAGGGGTCAACCACTCTGTAGGTCTCCCTGTTCATGCCGTATAATACACTTAAATAATTCAAAACACCTTGAATAAGTTGCGTAATACAAAAATTACCATAAATTTTACTATATCCTCTCACTTACCAGGTGGAAGTTTACTCTGCTGAAACTTGACTTGTACACTTCTACCTGCGCCACCTATTGGCTCCACAAGCGCCTCGGTTAGACGAGGCCTTTTACACTGAACTGAAGCATCCACTATTTTTGCCACCAGGCGCTTCCCCTGTAACGCATCACCAGTGTAAGAGGGAAGCGCCCCACTTACGCTATCAGAGCCTTGCGTTTGAGGTGCCGCCACATTCCTAGTCATTATAGAAAATGACTCCCCAATTCCCTCTAGAGGATCCTGTGACCGGGTAGTGCCGAAGAGGTGGAAGATCCAGGGTTTGGATAACTGGTCTCGGTCCTATTGCACCTAGACCCCATTCCTCTGGACCACCAAAAATTTGGCAAAATGCTAGAGGCAAGCTATGAAAAGGGTGAAATGCACACTAAAATGTGACTCGAGCTTTTGGCGGAGCCTAATCATTTCACTGCATAACCCTTTGGTGAAATAGCTCGCCCAGTTGAATTGGGTCCCTTCCTTTATCACCTCTCCCATGATACGGGCCTATTCTATGGTGAAGAACTTCCCCTGTGAGAGTGTTTTGGGGAAAGCCCAGGCTCAGAAGAGGGGATAAATGGTCTTGGTAACCTCTAACTCGATCTTTTCATAAGGAATCCCCTTCATGTCCTTCTTAGTCCCCAACCACTCCTCTAGCTCTTCCTGACATTTGAGGCTTCTCCGTGACTTTTCTTCTATGGGAAGACCATCGAAGGGGACGCCAAAAAGGTTAGTAAATAGTTGAGTGTCAATGTCAAAATGTACATGCACATTACGCACGTGCGTGCAAAAATGTTCAGTCCCCTTGCTGAAGGAGTTAACCAAGGTTAGCATTTCACTTGCGGGGAGATTGGGTGTTACAGCCAGAAACAAATGCATTAGCCTCGCCTTCCACAGCTTAGTAACCAACGTAGCTAGGGCTACTACGTGGTCGAGCCAGCATTGTGCTTCCTTTATGTCGCTATAACAGAAGAGGAGGGTATTCGCCTCGCGGTCGGAAATCATGATGGTAACTTCCCGGGATTTCCTAACTAATAACACAATTCAAGATAGCAAAGACAATGTTATACAACATTTCAAACAATAATATCGTATAACTAATTGTAACGATGAAACCTTACCAGGTCTGAATGGCAAATAAAATAGAGGAAGCTTCCTTTGCATGTCCGCGAGGGTGAGGGGCGGGTTGAAAGTCCATTCCTCATGTAACCATCCGAGGCTCTAACAATTCTTGAAAGATCAGAGTAACGGGTGGGATACTTAGGAATCTCGAAGGCCATTTTCCCCATGACACTGGTACGTACATTGCTAGTGGATGTAAACTCATTTATCACCCTTTCGGTCAGGGACAATATATCATTATTGCCCAATAACCCATTTTTGTTGATAAAGAACCTGTATCATATAGCGCATTACTATCCCATGCTCTACAAGTTTTAAGCATTAGAAAACATATTAACATCATCATAAGTAAAATGACTTACCTGCCTGAGTAATGCACAATGCCCGGTGGATTATGAAAGTAGGTTGAGACATGACGGGCTATGAACAAAGTGTTATAGGCATGATAACAACTAAATCTGGGCATCTCCCAGATCCAACTTAAATGCCTCAATCCTTTGGCACCAAGTTCACGGTCTTGAGGTCGACCAGTGTCAATAGCTCTGTCTATCAGGAAAGCCAAAACGCCCTGTGTAGAACCGACTAACAAATTTTCCAAAATGGCTGTAGCCACATCACCCGACAAATGCGACCAAAGGATGATGTTGTAATTATGCAACAAAAACTACAAGAACTCCTGCGCACCCTTCCGGAACCATATTTCTTTCCCCTGTAGGTGAGTTTGAGGGGAAGGAACATTGGCTGCAGGAGGGTTTATACAACACAAAACCCCTACTATGTCCAAAAAAATTAGGACAGGTTTCACCATTATGCTGTACAGAACATAAATATGTTACCATCAGAAAAAATTCTAAATCTAGATTTCATTGCATGCTTAGGAAAACTACAAATTACGCTTTAGCCACATAGCCAAATTGCTTAAACCCTTACAATAGTGCAAGGTTTGTCTTAGACAATGGCGATAGATGCAATACCGCTATCTAAACCCTTGTTTTAATACAAGGTCTATATCCCAAAACTCTAGTTTATGTAGATGACTCAAAAGAATAAATAAAATAAAAAGCATATCACCGAAAGCAATGCGAATAAGTGAGGGATGGCCTACTGATTCAGGGGAGTAACATCTCATACTTCAACCAAGGCCTGCGAAGCATGCTGCAGACTCCCTTGCACTTCATCGATTTTCACCAATTTGGCATTCTTTCCTCTTACCTTCGGTGCCATAGTTACAGTTCTATAAAACTTCACAAATAACGCACTGCTATCTTTTGATCTTTCTCTCTCTCTTTGCGACAGCTGAATTCGAATTATCAATAGCCAACAGCTTGTTTTCGATAAGAATCGCCTACTTATAATATGCAAGACTAACTGACTTGACGCCTGATTAAAGCGGGACTTGCCCAAACGTTGGTGTCAGCATGAGTGGGAACCCGAAGATCAGGGCATTAATGCGGCAGATATTGCATGCATTACGGTCTGAAACGACCTTAAACTACTACACCTTATCACTTCATAATCGGGTCACATTAATTACAGGTTGTTCACGGTATTCAAAATTCAGTTAGCTCTTCATGCTCGGCAATTTCATACCATACCTTTTCAAACTACACCAAGCATCATACACTAATACTTGTGGCATTTAACTTAGCATGTTCCTAATCACTTTCATATTTGGCAATTTTGCAGGAAAGTTGGCAAATGGACGCAACTTTATTTGCACCCCTAGCCCTAACAGGCCCACATGGGGGAATCGTTAGAAAATTTGATCTCACACTAGTAGAAACTAACCTTTCCCTCAATGACACAACCATAGCCACGTCAGAAACGTCTCTAGACTGGCCAGAACAATCGACGCACACACTAGATCTGGAGGCTGGAGATGTAACTGGAGACCCCCTCAATGAGGTCCTTGTGGTTACGCATAAAGGTGAGAACAAAACTCTTAAGGTTAGTTCTTTACTAGACCCAAAGGCACATGACAATATAAAACAGGTGCTCCAGAATAACTTCACAGTATTTGCATGGTCATATGAAGATATGCCGGGACTAGATCCAAGGCTAATACAACATAACATAATTCTAGACCCCCATATTAAAGAAATTAGACAAAAAGCATGGAAAATTAAGCCATAAGTCACGCTAGCAGTACGTGATAAGATCACTAAACTGTACCAGGCTGGTTTCATCCATGCGGTCGATTACTCCGATTGGGTATCTAACATTGTAGTTGTCCCTAAGAAGACCAGAGGGATACGCATCTGCATAGACTTCTGGGATTTGAACAAAGCCACAATCAAGGATAATTTCTCGCTACCGAGTATCAACCAACTAGTAGATACAACCGTTGGGCATGCACTTTTATCCTTCATGGATGGCTTTTCAGGCTATAATCAGATTCGCATCAACCCAGAACACCAGTTGACAACAACGTTCATGACACCCTGGGGGACCTTTTACTACACTATGATGCCTTTTGGTTTAAAAAATGCTAGAGCTATGTATCAATGAGCTATGATGTACATCTTTAGTGATTATCTCCTAGGAAGATTGAATGATTATGTTGACGATATAGTTGTTAAGTTTGTAAGGTCGGAAGATCATTCAGAGGACCTAGAGTTAGTCCTTAAAAGATGCTCTAAATACGACCTCCGGCTCAACCCAAAGAAGTGTGTATTCAAAGTCAAAATCAGGCACATGCTAGGGTTTGTGGTGTTGGAAACTGGCATACGAGTAGACCCTGACAAGGTCAAGGCCATTGTTGAGTTGACACCCCCTACAAGTCTCAAGAAATTGCCCGGGTTGCAAGGGCGATTACAATTTATCAGGCGGTTCATCTTGAGATTAATAGATAAATTACACCCTATGCAGCATCTGCTTAAAAAGGGGGTTAATTTTGAATGGATAGATGATTTTCAGTGTGCGTTTGACAGCTTGAAACAAGAACTTCAACGCTTGCCAACAGTATTCCCGCCACAAAGGAATCAGTTGTTCTACATTTACCTCGCAACCTCAGACGTAGCCCTAGCTGCATTACTCTGTCAAAAGAGAGGTGATGGGTCAGAAGTACCCATCTACTACTTGAGTCATGCTCTATGTGCATACGAAACGAGGTATAATGAAGTAGAGCGTAATTGTTTAGCGTTAGTGTTTGCGCTCAAAAAGTGTAGACACTATCTCTTCTATAGAAAAGTCAATATAATCTATAAGAATAACATCCTGAGAGCTATTACGCACAACCTATATGAGAGTAGTAGGATAGCTTGTTGGAAAGCTATCATGGTAGAATTTGATTTGCATTACATTGGCCAATCTTCCACAAAATGCCAAGCTGTAGCTGACCAACTAACGACATCACCTATTGACTGTCAGACGACGATAGAGCCTAAATTTCTCGATGAACATATACATAGTCTAAGCCCCGTTCTAACAAGCCTCAAAGCAATGTTACATTTTGATGGAGCTTCAACCACTAGAGGTGGCAGTGCCACCACGGTCATTACGCTGTCACCTGAAGATGTACGTCTTCATGCCTACTACTTGACCTTCCCCTACACGAACAACGTGGTAGAGTACAAGGGGCTCCTCAAGGGATTATTAACAGCCAGAGAGCTTAACGTTCAACACCTAGCGATTAGGGGTGATTCGATGCTCATTATAAATCAAATCATAGAAGTCTACACCTGCAAGGCTGTACATTTACAACCCTACTACGATATGGATAAAGATCTTCTGAAGCAATTCACAACAACCGATGCCCAACACGTGCCTCAAAATGACAACACGCTAGCTGATGCACTGGCTACATTAGCATTAAATGTGTTGTCACACTTGTTTGATACTTGCCTCGCCTTAATGACAGAGTATGTAGATCCTATTATTCAGATGGCGTAGATATTTTCACTGCTCGTCGATGAAACACAAGAATGGTACGATAACATTAAAACTTACCTCCTGCATGGCGAACCACGACATTAGCTAACACGCACACAAAAAGATGCAATCTGTAAGCAAGCTAGGAAATATGTCATCATAGGAGATAGTACCCTTTGTAGACGCTCTTTCGATGGAGTATTGCTTACTTACGTTAACAAAGACCAAGCACAACGTATAGTAGGTGAAGTTCACAAGGGACTATGCGGAGGACACATAGCCCCATGGGCCATGGCTGATAAAATCCATCGCTTAGGGTATTATTAGCCGTATATGGAAAAAGACTGTCTTACGAAGGTTAAAATGTTCGACACGTGTCAACGTTATGCAAACCTTATACATGTGTTGCCCACGGAACTACACACGACTCAGATTTCATGGCCCTTCCAACAATGGGGATTATACATTATAGGGCCTATCGCACCAAAATCTTCCATAGGACACAACTTCATAATCACCGCTACCGAGTATTTCATGAAGTGGGTTGAAGCCATCCCTTTGCGAAAGATCACATTCCAACAGGTCTGCCATTTCATTTTGGACAACATCGTAACCAGATTTGGCCTCCCGATGACTATCGTGACCAACAATGGGCCACAATTTAGCAGTGTGGAAACCAAATCTTTTTGTGATAGCCTTGGTATCAAATAATATTTTTCCTTGCCTTATTACCCACAAAAAAATGGTCAAGCTGAAGCAACGAATAAGGTCATTATCAATTTGCTTAAGAAAATGCTTAGTAGTAACAAAAGATGATGGCATGAAAAGATCCTCTATGTGCTATGGGCGTATCGTACCACATGTAGAACAGCTACAGACAGTACACCCTATAGCCTAGTCTATGGATCTGAGGTGATTTTTCCCCTTGAATTACAAGTTCCTTCTCTACGGATGGTCCTCTCCACGATTATAAATGACGCTCAACACACCGAGTCTCGCATCATGGATTTGGACTTAGTAGAGGAGAAGCGAATACAAACACTTGATACCATTGAAAAGTATCAAGATAAGCAAAGGTAGAAGCACCGTCATAATCTTCAACAACGTCCGATCGAGAAAGGAGATTTGGTTCTCAAGGCTATTTGCGAACCAGTAGGCAAATTCTCTGCAAACTGGGAGGGCCCTTTCTTAGTAGCCGGTGTGTATGACAATGGTGCATTCAAGCTAGCAGATATCAATGACAACGAGTTATCAAATCCTATGAACCATATATACCTGAAGTGGTAATACATCTAGCTTCATATCCAGTGTTAACATCAGGCACAACGATCATCCGCTAAGACGTAAAATTGGCACTTTCTGCACCCGTTCGCCACGATGCTAAAATGGCAACGATCGTCCGCTACGACATAAAACTGGCACTTTCTGCACGCATCCGCCATGATGCTAAATTGGTGATGATCATCTACTATGATGTAAAACTAGCAAATTGCGATCGTCCGTTACGACATAAAAATGGCAGTGTTGTACAGGTCTGCCAAGACATAAAATTGGAATTTCCTGCACGCGTCTGCCATGATGCTAAACTAGCACTGGCTGTTCGCCATGACATAAAAATAACAAAGGCAAGAATCCGTCTGCTGAGACATAAAACCAGCACAGACTTGTTCCTTGGTCACGACATGAAACTGACATCCACAACACGGTCTGCTGAGACCATAAATCAGCTCTACCGCCATCCACTATGACGTAAAACTAGCATTTTTCAGTCTTCCTAGACTTTAAATTGGGACCATGGTCTGCTGGGACTTAAAGCCAGCAACAATAGTCTACCAGGACTTAAAAATGGTACCTACAGACTGCCAACATACGAATCAAGCGAGCGTAAATGTCTCTGTGCGGTTGCAAAATGAATGGGGTGGGATGTTGGAACAACCCCAACATCGCTACTTCGCAGGCATTCTGTTGATTCCTTGGATATGATGAAAGGCATACTACTGATCCCTCGGAGATATCGTTACTGTGACCATTTCAGTGATGGTACTTCTAAGAGGTTAGTTTCATCATCCAGAGCCCCAAGGGAGTTCTCATCAACCATGGCCTTGGGAATCTCCGCTCATCATCACTATCAGACTCTGGCTTCACAGATTCACCTAGCTGGTTCTTTGCATAACCAGTTGGGTGCGATGAGTCTGATTTTTGGCGGTGATATGCTAGGTCGAGCATCAACATTGAGACCCTGGCCTCTTGCTATGGTCCCTTACCCATGGCCCGCTCACTCCTTCTCGCCCTGGATGGTACTTATTTCAATAGCTTCTTCAGCGATTTGGCTAAGCAATGGTGTCCTCTATTTTCTTTTTTTTATTGCAGGTTACTTGCTATGAGGACGTCGTTCAAAAGTACGTTCACTAGAGTAGTGATGTACAGACAACATTTTGAGATGGCTGCTTAGGTTAGCCTATCTACTTAGGAGTGCAACCCTGTCTTCCTCATAATCCGACCTCTTATTCCTATTCCCCTCCTTGGCCATTCCATCTATTTTCCTTGTACAAAATGTGAATATGCAACATACGCTTTCCACATCTGCATTACAATCAAGTCCATGAACTGGCGCAACGCAACTCACCTAGTGGGCACAAAAAAAAAGTGTTGGCAAAATGGATGAAACACAACTTATCCAGGCCATGCAGACGTAACACAATTCATTCATGCAAGCCCCTTTATCTACAATGTGATGGTATAACTCCATGCAAATGAAATTGCAGGAGGAGGCCTGATTGCTTATGCGTGAAAAGCCATACTCACACACTTGAGTCTTCCCCGAACCTCACTCTTTTTACCTCTGTAAGCATTCCCTCCCACATCGTTTTATCTTCAATTTTCCTCACTTCTGCACTTCTAGATTGACAGGGTGACACTTGAGTAACCGTCGATGGATGCTGTTGGTACTTTTACCCATCTGGTGTTTCGTATTCTTTGTCGATGTCTTTCTGGCAAGCCCTCTAAACGTCAACAAAGAGGGCCCATTGAAACACCATGAAAATTTGAATCGGCCTAGGGTGAAGATTCATGATTCAGGCGAAAGTTTGTAGTAGAAATATAGAAGATAGAACAAGGCAAAGAGGCGCGTAGCATCAAGCCTCCAAGTTTCTCAAAAATTCTAAATTTGTTTTGTTTTCTCTCTTTACACCACATTACGCAACATAGTGTGATGTCACTCGGCGTAATTCTGCTTAATGTAGCACGATATTGGAAGGTAGCTTACTTCGGTGAATACGACAAATTTTAAGGCCTAAGCAGTGGACTACGACTTGTCACATATTCCACCAAGTCTTTTGTTCAATACTGAATTTACGCGCCATTACGCAGAGCAGCGTAATGAGCTTCGAGGAAGTCAAAGTCAGAGTCCAAAGGAGCATGGCAGATTAACTTCTTTTTTGCAGATTGGTCACTTTATGCTTATTACGCTACGAAACGTAAACAAGCGTAACTTATTGTGAGTTTGACTATTTTTACACTCCATTATGCTTTGCGGCGTAAACAAGTGCAAAGCAGCTTGAGTTAACTACTTTTATGCTCTATTACGCTATGCCATGCTATGCAGCGTAAACAAGTGTAATATAGTGTAAAGTCAGCTAGGGTAGTACCAGACACACACCTGCTATCCATACGTAGCAATACGCTTATCAGCGTATCGCAGCGTAACCATGAGGCAGCTTCAGCAGGAGTGGTTTACAACATGCTTCACCCCATCCCCCCCAAAATATAATGTGGCATGACCAGATCTAACATAAAAATTGTCAAGTCAATGGTGTTTTGAAAGTTCAAAACACGTGTTATCAGAGCTGTGCCTTCCCATGTGATGCTAAACTTATAAATACTCCAGTTGGTGAAGGAAAAGGGGGGATTTTTCTTCTTTTGAAAGACATAAGGCATTGTTTGAGCATTAGCAACAGGAACGATCAGTCTTCTTGGTGAAAACATTATCCTCATCATTGGCAATCATTGGCAGTTTTAAGCAAAGATTACTGAGGGCAAAAGGAGAAGATCAAAGATCAAGAGGTGATCTGGTATGATTGGCAAGGCTTATTGATTAGAAACAGTTGATCGATAGACATCCAGGCTTGACCTTCCTGCATTCCACTTTTGGTTTACAAGGTAGATCAAAATTCATTCTATACACCCTTTTAAACAGTTTTCTTGTTGTTTTGTGTATGCTTTGCACAAAGATAAGTGAAGCCTGCCGTTGGAACGTTGTATGCAATATATTCAGCTTTCGAGTCAAATCATAGATCTTGGAATTACGCATCTTTTCTAAATCTGATCTTCCTTGTCGCGTTGACATTATTGTTATTTCAAGTTCTTTACATTGGTTTCTACTCCTTCTACGATTCATCGAATTAATTCGTTTTGTGGAATATACATATAATACATATACTATCGTGATATTCGATAATTTATTGATTAATTAAGTTCTTGTCTAATCGACAAGACCGTTCAGAGCATCTCAGATCTGTTTTATTTAGCATGGCCCTTGCACAGATCTGTGGTTAAGACTGTGTACACGGATCTTCGCTCGGTATTTCCAGCGATTGACGTTTTCCGTCGTTACATGCCTTGTGCAACTCATTTGATGATAGGCAACCAATTGATTTTTTTCTAGTATGTTTAGAGTTTCCAATCTTTGTTTTTGTGCTAGATCAAGGTCAAGGTGGAGGTCACAAGCCATGGATAGTGTATAGAGCTCGGTTTGAATTAGAAGCTTTCGAAGTTTTCCGTACACTAACTTATAGGGAGAATAGCCTATAGGGAGTTTCCAAGTGGAGTGGTATGCCTAGAGAGCATCATTCAGCTTAGTGCTCCAATCTTGCCTATGTTTGCTAATTGTCCTTGTTAATATTTCAGTAATCTCCTGGTTGGTAATCTCAGCTTGGCCATTAGTTTGGGGCTGATAAGGTGTAGTCAATTTATGTTCAACCCCTAAGCGTTGCATCAAATTTTGAAAGGTTGCACCCATGAAGTGTGTTCCATTATCCGAGATAAGTGCATGTGGCACACCAAACCTAGTTATGACTTGTTGTTGCACAAATCATGCAGTTGTAAATGATGTGTAGTCTGTACTAGTAGCTTCTCTAGCGCATTTTGTTAGATAGTTTACAGCAACAATGATGTAAGCTTTTCCATTGGACATTGGTGTAATAGGCCCCATAAAGTGTATTCCCCAAATGTTGAAGGGTTCTAAAGGTTGAATCCATTATTGCAGATCCTCCATTCTAGTAGTCATTCCTCCATCATGTTGACAACACTCGCAGGATTGGACAAATTGATGGACGTCTCAAAATAATGTTGGCCAGTAATATCATGCAAGCAGGATCTTAGTAGCTATTTGTCTCCCTACATAGTGACCCCCACAAGGGCCCTCATGAGCATCTTGGTGAACTCTTAATTGGTCCAGATCGTGCACATACCATCAAACCAAGCCATTAGGATAGACTTTGTAAAGTTGTCTGTTGATCTCCATGAAGTACTTGGCTCTATGAAGAAACTATTATTTCTTCCTAAAGTCCAGCTCCTGTGGTGTTTTTTGGGAAAGGAGATAGGTGAGAATGCTACTATACCAATTCGTTTCCATGGGTTGGTTATTCACTACACCGACAAAGAGGGCTTCATCAAGAAAATGATCAGATATGGCATATTCATCCTCTTTGTTGTCCCAGTGCAACCGAGATAAATGATCTACAACTACATTCTTGGTGCCCTTTCGATCAATCATCGTTAGATCGAACTCCTATAGGATTACCAGCCATCGTATAATACTAGGTCTAATCCTTAACTTGTTCATGAGGAACCTGATTGCACTATGATCTGTATGGATGAACACTTTGTAACCTAACACATAGTGCCTAAAATTATCCAGTGAAAACACTATAGCCATTAATTATTTTTATGTAGTTGTGTAGTTAAGTTGTGCACCAGCGATACTCCTACTTGCACAACAGATGTAGTAAGGACGTTTTTGGTCATCTAACTATGTAAGTATGGCTCCTAAGGCATAATTGGACACATTAGTCATTATATGGAATGGTATGGACTAGTCAGGGCCTTGTAGAATGGGAGTTTCCACAAGATTTTATTTCAAATTTTGGAATGCTCGTTCACATTCCTTGGTTCATTCGAATGATGCATCCTTCTTCGTTAGTTCTACCAGTGGTTTGGCAATCTTGGAGAAGTTCTTAATGAATCTCCTATAGCAGCCGATGTGTCCAAGGAATGACCGAATGTCTTTGATAGTTTTCGGTTGTCGGGTGATTCCTTGGATGACCCTAACTTTATCTAGGTCTACCTCTATTTCTGAATGTGAAATCTTATGCCCAAGTACTATGCCTTCTTGGACCATCATATGGCTTTTCTACTAGTTGAGCCTTAAGTTGGTTTCTACGCATCTTTTCAGCACTTGCTCTAATCGGTCCAAGGTTTGATCAAAGCTTTTTCCATAAGTGGAGAAGTCGTCCATAAAGACTTCCACTCCATTTCCTATCTGCTATTGGAATATTCTTATAACTAGGCATTGAAATGTGGCAGGAGCATTGGACAAACCAAATGGCATTTATTTATATGCAAACATTCCCCAAGGACTGGTGAACGTTGTCTTGGCTTGATCTTCTAGGGCTATCTGTATTTGGTTGTATCCACTATAGCCATCCAGAAAACTATAATAGTGATGCCTTGCTATGGTGTCTAAGAGTTGGCCAACAAATGGCAACAGGAAGTGATCCTTGAATGTTTCCATGTTCAATAGCCTAAAATCTATACATACCCTCCATTTGCCTCCCTTTTTAGGCATGATCACCAGAGGACTAACCCATTTACTATCAGCAATGGGATATATGAACCCATCCTTAAGAAGCTATTCTATTTCTTCTTTTACTATTTACTTCAATTTTGAGTTCAATCGCCTTTGTGGTTATTTTCGAGGTTTCATGGAGGGGTCCATGTAAATCCTATGTTGGCATATCCTAGGATCTATTTCAGTTAACTTGGGCATGACCAGGAAAAGGCTTTTGACCACTTGTTTATCACTTTCAGTAGTCTTTCTTTTTGTTTGGGAACAAGTCTTGTGTTGATGATCACTGATTTTCTATTTTTGAGGGTCATATACTCTAGACTGGTGGGCAATTGTTTCAAATCTAGGGGCTCTTGTTTAAATCTCTTAGGAATCTCCAACTTCCCCTAGTTGATGTTTTCAAGGTTAAAGCTTGGAAGTTGGAAATGAACTTGCTCTAGTGTGTCTATGCTTTTAATGTAAGCACTAGTTATTCCCTCAGTTAGTTTCATGCATGTTAGTGAGTTGCTCCCTTGATCAACCATTAGCCACTGGGTGTCTTCTTGTCGTGTGGCTACTGCATATAGGCACTTTTGTATATTAATGTCTTGTGCACACCAATTTCATGTAGGCAATGCTAAACTTTGCATAACCCATGATTTCTGCATGCAATGGCACCCCGTGTTACTATATGCGATGCATGGAACTTTCTTCTTCTCGATCTTTCCAAAAGTGTTCTTCTTGGATATTTCTAGGGAAAGATTGCAGATTCCTAGGTGTGCATCTATAGTACTTAGCCATGCTCTTCCCATTATTATTGGGAAGTCCCCCTTACC
>MNCI01022092.1:779279-819220 GCA_015680685.1 Gnetum montanum | reverse complement strand
CCAAGTCGCTGGGAATGAACCATGTAAAGCTCTTCTGGACTTNGACTGGTCGGCTAACTCTAGTCAAATGTTACTCTTCCTTAATGGAGGTAAGTTCCAGGCTTTATACATCTCTTGTGATATTAAGTTGACTCCAGATCCTAAGTCCAGAAGAGCTTTACATGGTTCATTCCCAGCGACTTGGAGATAGATTAGTGGATTTTTAGGATCCTAGAATTTCTTCGGAAGGTGGCCCACCTTAATCTAGTCAGTAACGACATGTGTTAACATAACCATGTGTGTTAAGCTCAATTTTTGGGTTGAAGGAGGCCTCGAAGCTTTACTTGATAGGGAGTTGTTCATATGTTCAATTGCTTGTGATGGTGAGGGAATGGTTGAATTGTTGGTTCTGAAGAAAGATCTTTTCTGCCTAAGGTTGTTAGAACCAACTATGGGTTGAGGATTCACAACCCTCATGACATTGGGTTGCTGCGGTTGAGAGGAGAGTACCCCTTGCATTGCTCAAGCGGGTGGTAGTGGAGCTATCAGTGTGAGAGTTACGGATGGGTTTAGAGGATGGTATGTTTGTGGGTTATCTCCCCTAGGAGAAGGAGTCCTATAGTACTCTTGAGCTTGGTAGTGACATTGTGGGGTCATGTGACTGATCGAGTCACATGGAGAGATTAGATGTTGCACGTAATAGCCATATGGATCTGATTGCCTGTAAGGGTATTATTGCTTGGTATTGGCATCCCCCATGACCGTGGGTATTGCCACTGCTAGTGTTTCTTAATAGGTTGTCGTAGAGTTCCACTTGGATAATATGTTAAAGGTTGATGGAACTATCTTAGGTTGCCTTCGGGATGAGGTAACTTGGGGGGTGCTTGCTGTTTGTTAAGTGTTGGGTTGAGTGCATACACCCCAGACTCTTGTAGATGTGAGATTACTGGGCAACATTCCTTAGGATGGTTGTATTGGCATATCTCACATCCACCATCATTTTCCGTATCAGAATCCAGAACCTCTTCGATGATGGCCATTTTACCCTTACCTTTGTTATGTGCATTGTCCATGTCACTCTTTTTCTTTTCATCATAGTCACTACTTCGCTCCTTAGACTCCTCTACAATTTTGAGAACAGTTTCAAATCTACTATCCAAGGATTCCCACATTTTTTTTACCTTTTCAGACACTTCTATTGTTAATTTTTGGAGTGGCAAGGTTTTCCTATTCACCATCTCTTCGAGTGGTGACTCTTCCTCCTCCTCATGGAATCTCACTCCCCTTTTTTGAAGGGAAGGATCGCGGTTGTACTCTTTTGCACTTTTTATCTTTTGTAGCTTTCCTTCTTCCTTGGCTACTTGCTCCAACAATCTATGAACCTGATGGGACCTAAGCTCTGATAATCTCCCTTGGGCATATGTTCCGAGGATTTTCCTAGTTTCATGCCTAAGTCCATCTACGAGATGATGTAGTTGATCCTGTTGTGCGTAACCATGGCCCAGGCAATGATTTAACAGTGCATAATAACTACCCATGGTAGCATCCAAGGGTTCATGATTTCCCTGCTTTCATCCTTGGGATTTCTTTTGCAGGTTGGACACTCAGAAGTACATTTGATACTTGTCATTAAACAATTCTAGCATCGTACTCCACCTTCGAATGGATTCCAGTTCTAAGGACCGGTACTAGCTTTCTGCTTCTTTCATTAGTGTCCTTGGGAATAACTTTAATTTTTTCCATTCATTCTTGATGTTTTGCAAGGCACATGCATCGTGAAATTCTTGTAAGTGCTTCTGAGGATCAGTGTTGTATACCCCCTCAAATTTTGGGATATTATTCATGTCCAACCTATTGATCCTACTATCTTTTTGCTGCCTTGTGGGAATTCTTATGACCTCTATGATGTCTAACATGCTTCAAGTTGTGAGTAAGGGTTCTTTATGGTCATTTCATTCATAGCATCTATGATTTCTATGTAGTTCCCTACTCTCCCTTCTTCTATGTCATGATTCTCTAGAATGCCCTCATCCTTGTTCTCGACTCTCTCGTTGAGGTTTCTCACTTTGTTTACCCTTATCCTCACGGTTAGGTTCCTTATGACTGCATCCTGATATAGAAGGAGAGGGTGAATGTGCTGATGAAGGTGAAGAAGAAGGAGAACCATCTCCATGATGATGTTTCCTACCTTGTCTTTGGTGGTCTCGACCCCGATTGTGATTACGATCAGACTACCTACCCTTATCATGTGTTTGTGTTCCCTCATTGAACACTTGATGTTCGTGGGGATCAAAACTAGGGTTGTGAATCATAGAGTGAAGGTTTTGATACATCACCTCCTCACCATATTTAGGAGGAGGAACATCATTTGATGGGGAACCTATTGGAACTAGTTCACCATCTCCAATTTCACTTAAAATGTGTGGGACGTTATGGGGCCATTTACCCTTCAAAGATGTATGATATCTCTCCTGTTGTAAGTCCCTTTGATGTTGAGCTTTTTTGGGATGGTAGTCCCTTGTGTCATGGTCACATGCAACGTACTCTGTGTATAACTATGACATGCCTATTTGTGCAAGGGCACGAAGGAGCATGTTGGGGATTACTCAGTCTGGAGGCAACAATATGTTACCCTCCAAGTCTCTCCAACACAGTTGTTCATATTGATGGAGAATAAAGGTAAAGTTGGGTACATATTCATTATGATGAATATATACCACACGAAATTATTGAGGAATTCACAGATCTTGTATACATGTGTTGTGCCGCCGATTATCTCTAGTGTTGGTTCTAGGTGGTGAAATGATTTTGTGCAAAGAAGAAGACATTTTTGTCTTGTTCGGTGTGCTATTTACCATTGTCTTATTTTTCTTTTGATCACCCGTAAGGGTTTGTTCTAACATCCCAATGATATGAATGATCTCCTATGTTCTACATAGCGCACAAACAACTAAGTCCCCGACAATGGCACTAATGATGAGTGGCGAGGTACCCCTACACTCAACCATACAAATATGAGCATTTCACATGTGATCCGGTCGAGCTTCAAGGATTAAGTGCTTACATTCCCTAATGGAACACTTAAGGTTAATCAATCACTATCTTCCAAAACTTACTTGTATTGTCACAGTTGTATGGTGAAGTAAGCTTGAGGTATATGATTTTTATATCTTTTATCTTTTTAATGTCTTATGCTAATAGAGGAAGGTGAAGAGAACTAAGTGACTAACTTTCATTAACTATTTACTAACTAAGTTCTAATTGTCCTAGCACCAGTATCTATTCCCACTTGTCGTACACACCCTGAACCAGTGCAACGCTGCTAGGATTACCAAACACTACTCATTACTAGGTTACCAAGCATTACACACGTGCTCAAAGTGAGCATATTGAGTGCACTTAACTAGGAGAGTAAAGGGTTGAGAGAGATTAATTATATAGGAAAGCATTTAAAAATTTAAAAATAATTAATTTCTATTTAGCTTAGTCCACATGCTGCAAGCTTTATCAAAAAGTTTGTCTTTATTGCCATACAAAAATGTGTGCTCAGGTACAATTTGCTCGAATAAAGATTTTATTCACTTTAAGACTCCTACTGTGGGCACATGGAAATTTTTATAACTCTGAAATGGTAAAACTACAAGAGTTTGGCTAAGGGTCTAAATCTAAGTGCCTAAAATAAGGAAAGCCACCTCTTATTTATAGACATTGTGGTAGGCTGCAATATTGTGTATGGGATATCGCAGGGGCGTATGTGATATCATGGCTTATCAAAAGTAAAATGGGCATTGAGAATGTTCATTGTCTTCTTAATTCCACTCATGAAGTACAAGTATATGGTTAAGGCAACTGAGTTATATGATTTTTATCATTTTGTATTTGATAAGTTTAATCATCTACAACAAGAATGAAAGGTATAGGAATTTAATATCTAATTAATATACTGCCTAGCTAGCCTAACACAAGTACATGTTCCTAGTCTCTTAGACACATCCTAAATTCATATAGCACTACTAGGTTACTAATCATTAAGCATTTCTAGGTTACCAAGTGCTATATGCATGCTCGAGGTAGTCGTGCTTGTGTTTATTAAGAAGTAGAAATTAATTGTTTAATGAAAATATATTAAAGTAAAGTGCATGAATAATAAATTCATTGAAATAAGCATTAATATATTCTTAGTGCTACAAGGATTATCAAAAGGGTTCATCTTTATTCCCATTACACTACTAGGCTCAAGTACATCAGTGTTCAAATAAAGGTCCATGCACACTCAGACTCCTACTATGGGCACTCAGAAAATATTCTAACTTTGAAGAAAATAAATTGCAAGAGCTTCTCTATACTATGAAAAAACTAATCAAAAACTATGAGCCCAAGCACTATATTTATAGGTTGGCATATACCTCGTGATATCAGATATTCAACATCACGTCTTGGGCTCCGATATTGAGTATCCTCTAGTAAGGTTGACATAGATAAAAATAAAAGAGCATAGAATAAATTTTTTGGGGTTCCACTGGAAATACATATTATCCATGCCCAAAGGTAGGCAGCTTCTTAGAAATCTAAAAAAAAGTGCCATGAATAAACTCCTTCCTAGGAGAATATGCCAAGTGACAATACTCCTACCAATAGTGGTAGTCTTATTGTTGTAATTCCAAGAGATGAGACAATGTGATGTCAATGAAATGTGGTTTGAACTTGGTTTGAATCTTAGAAAGAAAGGCTAAAGATTACTTTAACCACTAATAAAAGAGATGAGATAAAGCGATGTCAGTGAAATGTGGTTTGAACTTGGTTTGGATCTTAGAAAGAAAGGCTAGGATTACTTTAACCACTAATAAAAGACAAGAATTCATTATGCCTATGGTAAGATACCTCACATCCTTTCTAAGTCCATCTCATCTCATTGTTTGAATAATCATAACTTTTGGTTTTGTGTAAGATGGTGCAATTTTCCCAATTTGGTGGTACCAATATGTGTGTTTTGCTAAATAGGTATACGTTACATTCAACTCCTTAAGTGCCTAAGCACACTTTTTGGTATGGTTATACAAGGGCATTAAGTATTTGAGCCTACTTTGGGGAGGATACACTTGTATAACTATTGTATCTTATACTTGTCCAACAATTCCACATCATCGTGAACCTTCCAAGACCAATAAATGTTCATCAACACTTCACTTTACATCACATAACTCCATTATATACCAAAGAATTCATTACCCATCTCATCCATCTCATCAAAACTTCATGAAATTTCATAGCCTGAGATTCCTTCTTTACACACTATTTGTGCCAAAATTTTGAAGAAATATGCATCATCCATCACTCAAGACCCTCTACATACACTTCAACACTTCCAGACAATCAATAGGATTCATTTTCTTTAGAACTCATTGAAAAATAAAAATTCTTAGCCTTTGATATCGGATCCCCGATATCAACTCCATAAAAAAGTATAAATAGGTAGGGACATAGCCATATTTTTTCATTTCATGCATTTGAAGTCAAAGAAGTTTTTCCAATTTTCTTCTCTGATTAGAGCTTTGACTTCCTAGCTTTGTTAAGCCATAACTTGCATGTTATCACTTTGATTTTCATGATTTTTGAATCTATTTGGTTCCAAAATGCTCATCTTAGTTGTGGGGGTGCTAGTGAGAAAAATATGAGCTGATTTTTTAAAACATCCTAATGTCTGAAAGGTATTTTAAGGGTAAGTATGAATGGATAATTGAAAATTTTTAATTTAAATCAATCATATTAACATTATAATAATTAAATAATGCTCTTAAGGAACCATAACCATTAGTATGAGTAGTGAATAAGAACAAATTAGACAACTATGAGGGGTTATAAGGAAACTAACACTTATGTGGTAACTTTTTGAAAAATCACAAACTCTGCAATCATAATGAACTTAATGTAACTAAGGGTATGGTTAAGGTATGGAATTGTTAACAATAAATGAGAACATCTTAGTAATTGCAAAGCCTTGATTGATTGCAAATGGGCCCAAAGAAAGGAGCACATGGAGGACCCTCACAGGCTATAAGTAAGAGACCAAGAGGCCAAGATAGAGGTTGAATAGGAGGACAAGAATAAGAACATGTAGAGTAGGAAGCCCAATCCTTTAGAATTCATCAAGAAACTTCTACCACTAGATAGTCAGCCCAAGGAGAGGTAGCAGAACCACAAGTACAAGGACAATGCCTCATGTTGTTGCAAGAATGCCTCCAAGCTATCCAAGAAAAATCAATCCTGACCATAGTCATTGTGGAAATGAACTTTGGCCCATTTATGGAATTTTTTCTAGAAGTGGTGAAGACAAAAATCTAGGAATCATTGTTATGGCCCATCTTTTTAGACAGTGATGAATGATACCTTGGGAAAACCTATTATTTTTGGCATAATAAAGAAGAGAGCACTACTATCAACATCAGAGGAGTCTCTGTGTCATACTCAATCAAGGAAATATCTAAAGCTTTAAACACACCCAATGATGGGGCAAAGATAGCACACTTGTTCACCAAATTAGATGCTAAAACCAAAAAATGTGGATGAAACAAGAATATGGCAAAGAAGCTAAGGGATATAATGAATTAACTCTAGAGGAAAGAATCTATTTCAAGATTGGCACCTATCACTTGTTCCCACCAAAAGGATTAGATAGATTATCTAATTATCTAGCTAGAGGAAGTGCAATCTTTATTGAAAAATATAACATCAATCTCACACAAAGGTACTTTATGGAGATCTAGAAGTGGTTTGAAAAAAGGAAGGAAAGGAAGCCAACACTTCCATTTCCTTGCCTTATTAAGAGGTTGCACAAATGAGCTAAAATCTTGAGATACACCAACAATGTTGCTAGAAATGCCTAGAATGCTTTATATGAAAAACTACTCAAACTAGCACCACCTAGGAAAGACTAAGGTGAGGAAAACACTAGCACTAGAGAAATCACATGGACTGAACAACAACAACAAGCACGTCCTAGTGGCTAGTATCAGCAACAACAATAGCAAGTTCCACCACCACTACTATATGATTATGGGCTATCAATGAGTTATCTACATCAGATTGCAAAGACCATTAGCTGGGGAACAAGGGAGGAGGCCAATCTTTATAGAGTTATTAATAGTGAAATTTAGCCCATAGTTTTAGTAGATCCTAGGAGTGGAAAAATCTCATTATAGTTAGGAGGAGGGTAATGGTTGCAACAAATATTTGGAAACATTGTATCATTCCAAGTGATGCTAGAGACTAGAGAAAGAGCCAAAATTGTGGTGATGCAACACTAGGATGCAGTGGGAGTAGTAGTGGTGATCATTGATCACATCAAAGTGTTCTTCAACGTACCTATTGTGTCACCAATAGATCTAACTAAAGCCATAGATGTTAAAATGTTGACCAAAACCTCGATGACTCCTGTAGACCATGAAGATGTGGTCAATCGACTATTGTAGACTGGATACATAATGAGAAAAATTTTCAACATCCCAAGTGATGTCACTACAGTGTAGTTAGAGATGATTATCATAAAGGATAAGTTGGTCATGGTAGAGACCAGGGCGAAGCATGCAGAAGCTAAAATTTTGAGATTACAAGAAGAGCTCACAACCTTGAGAGCTAAACATAGAGATCTCACACAATTCATTGTGCCTAACTGGCTAGAATAGTTTAGAAAAAAGTAAATCAACCACTTGCCTAATTATGCAGAATCTACAGATGGAGAATGAGAAGGAGAAAGTGATGCAGAATGCCTTAATAGTAGATGCCCAAATGCATGCAGATGCTAAGGCACTCACCACTACCTAAGAAGAGAACAAACAACTTGTTGTAGATAATATGTGGTTGACCACTATGAAAAAAGAGAAGAATATCTTGGAGGGAAAAAACAACTAGTTAAGAGGACAACTAGTAGGACTAACCAAGACATGAGTCACCTCACATTGAAAAACAAGATCCTCCTACTAGAGGAGGTATGTGCCATTTGCCAAAAATCAGCCATTGAAATCACCGCATGGCAAGATGAGGTAAAGAAACATGATAGGTTCAAAGAACACTTTCACAACCAATTGGACATGTACAAGAAGATCAATGAGAAAGAAATGCAAATGGCTAAGACTAGAATCAATACCGTTTCAGCATTGAATCCTGATTGGAAGCCTATCTTGGATAGTTATGCCCATGTCCACTGAGTGAAACTTAAGAATAAAGACTTGTAGATTGAGGACATAAGAGAGTACATGGGGTTAGGTAACCTTTATTATGCTAACTACAAGTAGCAACCACATATGCCTTGTACAAGAAAGAGTTTGGAGATTGTAAACTTATTGATTGGAAGCCATGAAGTTAACAATGAAACAAAAAGAATGCTTATGCCATAGAAGCTACAACCAATACTATCACTTGGCCATTTATTGTAGAATAAATGGGGGTTCTTCAAAAATTGTTGAATTTTCCATCAGCCACCAAAGAAACTAATTCCACCTCATTAGGTGCTACTACTTTGACAGAAAGATATGTTTTCACTCCTATCTCACAAAGGTTAGTAGAATGCTTAGATAGTGGACATATGTAGATCTAATCATATGATAGGCTTCATACAACGTTTAGTAATCATAAACCTTGTAAGTTAAATATTGATTATAGAGAGAAAAAATTGTCACTTACTTAAGGTTGCTAGGTCAATCATGTTTACTAGTAATATACCACACTCATTTTGGGGAGAAGTTATTCTTACTTCCACATATCTTCTCAATCATCTTCCATCCAAAGTCCTCCAATACCAAACCCCTCTCAATGAGTTGGTGTTAGTCTTTCCTTCCTCTCAAGTTCCTAATTCTCTTCAACTTCGAATATTTGGGTGTGTCATCTTTGTTCATGATACTCAATCAACTAGGAGTAAACTTGATTCAAATGTCACAAAGTGTGTTTTTCTTAGCTATTCCTCCAAAAAAAAAGGCTACAAATGTTATCATCCATTATCAAAATGGTTTTTGGTCTCTCATGATGTCACCTTTTTTGAAGATCAAAACTCTTATTCCAATGATAATTTCGAGGGGGAGAATCATATCCATGAAGATCAACATTGGGATCCTACTATTTCAATACCTATCTTGACCATTCAAAACACTATTCCTACTCTATCTAAGTCTATTACAAATGGTAGTGATTTAGGTCAAGGGGGAGAACTCAATACTATAGACAAAAAATCAACCTTCATTTATTCAAGGAGATCATGAGCTTCCATGCACAAATAAGAACTTGAACCAGTGACAAATCCACCTACTACAAACATTCAAGAGGAGACCAAAACAAGTAATGAGGAGGAAGTGCATGCGGTAGGTGACTTAGATCTTCCTATTGCCAAATAGAAGGTGGTATGATCTCATACTAGAAATCCAAGATATCCAATTTTAAATTATTTCACATATTCCAAGTTGCTAAGTTATTTCAAAGAATTTGTTTCCAAAGTAGAAAAGATTAAAGTTCTGAGAAATATTCATGAAGCCTTTTAAGATTTGAATTGGAAAGTTGCTGTGTTAGAAGAAATGAAGGCATTAGATGACAATGACACTTGGGAACTTGTGAAGCTACTAGAATTGAAGAGAGCCATGGGAAGTAAGTGGATATTTATAGTCAAGTATAGACCTAATGGAATAGTGGAAAGGTATAAGGCAAGACTTGTTGTGCAAGGTTTCACTCAAACATATGACATTGACTATGAAGAGACTTTTGCACTAGTTTTCAAGCTCAACTCCATCAAAATCTTGTTGTCACTCACTATAAACATGGATTGGAAATTACATCAACTTGACATCAAGAATGCTTTTCTCAATGGCACTCTACAGGAAGAGGTATATATGAGATCTCCTCTAGGATTTGAGACATAGGAAGGTCTGGATAAGGTATGCAAGTTAAAAAAGCCTCTCTATGGTATGAAATAATCTCCAAGAGCCTATTTTACTTGGTTTAGTGTGATGATGAAGTAACTCGACTATACACAAGGACAAGCAGATCACACCTTGTTTGTGAAAAAGAGTAAATTTACTAAGCAAGCCATTCTAATAGTGTATGTAGATGATATGGTGATCACAAGTGATGATGAGGAGGAAATCAAGAATCTCAAGAGAAGACTTTGTGCTAAATTTAAAGTAAAAGATCTTGGAGCTCTTACATACTTCCTCAAAATGGAAATCATAAGAAGTCATAAGGGAATTTTCATATCACAATAGAAGTACACACTTGATCTACTTAAGAAGACTAGGAAACTTGGGTGTAAGATCGTCAGTACACCCTTAGAATGACATTGGAAGCATTAGACATCAAAAGAAGATCCTCCTATTAATCAAGGAAGCTATTTGCACTTGGTGGAAAGGATAATTTATTTATCACTCACAAGACCTAATATTTCTTTTAGTGTGAGTGTTGTTAGTCAGTTTATGCATGCTCCAACTAGAAGACATATGGAAGCAACTAATCAGATTCTAAGATATCTTAAAGGAAGTCTTGGAAAGGGTATGTTATTTAAGAAGTTTGAAGCTAGATATGTGGTTGATTTTATGATGCAGATTGGGAAAGTGTAGTTGAAGATAGAAAATCTACCATAGGTTATTGCACAAAAGTGTGAGAAAATATGGTAACTTGGAGAAGTAAGAAGCAATCAGTAGTTTCCCAAAGTAGTGTAGAAGACAAATATAGAGCCATAGCCCAAGTTACATGCAAATTCATCTAGATATAGAGACTAATGGAAAATTTGGACTTTCCTATAGCTATGACCATGAAGTTGCATAGTGACATCAAGTCAACCATCAATGTTATTCACAACCTAGTCCAACATGACAGAATGAAGCATGTGAGAATTGATAGAAATTTCATCAAGAAACAGATAGAAATAGGGACTATTTACCTCTCACACATTCCTACCAAATCCCAAAAGGTTGATGTTCTTACCAAGGCTATTCCAAAATCAATTTTTGATTGTTATGTTTCCAAGCTGGGAATGATTGACATCTACTCACTAGCTTGAGGGGGAGTGTTGGAAATTGAAATTAGAATCCCATGATTGTGGGGATATTAGTCAAGGATAATAGCTTTTTTTTTCCTCTGTTGTTTTTTATTAGCTTGTATTTTTGGATTTGATTGTTTCAGTTTCCTACTCTTTAATATTCCTTTTTTGTAGGTGATTAGTTTTCTAAGAATAGGAGATTTCAGTTTTTCCTCTTTTAATTATAAAAGGTGTTGTACTCTCAATTGTGATGAATAAGAGATATAATTATTTTCCCCTTTTCCTCTAGTTTTACATTCTTAATGGGAGCTGTGTGTACTTATTTTTGATTTTTTTGATTGATGAATGAAATAGATGAATCAAAAGAGATTAAGATGCTAGCATTATGGCCAAGCATGTGAAAAGGGATTACTTTGTTTTAAAACATGGTANAAACATGTCAACATGAAATAGCATTACACTAGCACTTCTAAATACTATCTTACAAAACCATGACATATGGTAGNATCTCTTTTATTTTGTTTAAGTTTTGTGCTACCATATGTCATGGTTTTGTAAGATAGTATTTAGAAGTGCTAGTGTAATGCTATTTCATGTTGACATGTTTTTTTTTGGCTTGATAAGGCTTAATTAGGATGTTTCATACAAAGATTCCCCTTAGAAAGTTATGTGTACACATGTAAGTTTTCTACATGTTATGAAAGGCATTCCATGTTCATTGATGAAGTTGTTCCAACTTATTTTTCATTGATCTTAGTGATTTGTATTCAAGGGGCGTTTGTTAGAGATGTGAAGAAAAATCTGTAGTTAACTTAAGTTGTACTTCATTTTTATATTTTGTTGTCATCTTAGTTTTATATTTTTTAATTTTTATTAAATATCTAAAAAAATTATTCATGGAAGAAAAAATTAAATACATGTAAGGGTTGTATATTGACTTCATTATTGTAACCTAGTGATGAGTGGCAAGGTATCCCTATGCCCAACCATACAAATCACAAGTGTTCATGCATGATCTAGTCAAATTTTATGGATGGGACTAGTTGTGGCATCTAGATCGTTATGTCTTGATCTTAGTTTGTCATCTTTCCACTTGGACTAGTGGTAGCTTTGTCACATATGATTTAGTCTAAAGTGAAGCATATGATAATTGATGTTGTTTTAGCCTTATGCTACTCCTAATGGTAATAAAGAAAGTAGTTAATTAGGCTAATTAACAATGGAAAGTAAAGTCTAAACTAGCCTACAGGTGATGAGTATCCATTCCTAGCTTGTCATACAAATCCTAAACCCATGTATCCACTACTGGGATTACTAAGCATTATGCTATTAGGTGAATGAAGTAGTATCGGTGCTAGGGTTACCAAGTGAATACGTGTTTATGCTCAAAATCAGTTATGCTTATTTCACTAATTCATTAATATGCATAAAAATATAAATATTAACTAAGTACATTTAAATTAAATTTCATGGAAAGTAAATCTAAACTAAGTCAAAGTGCTGCAATGAATAAGAATCAATCTCTATCTTATTTCTATTCATGGAATGTGTCAAGGTACATTGCCACTCAAATAAGACATCGTACAACTAACTCAAATCTATATTGTGAGCAGTCACTAACTACAGAATAAGACTACAAGAGTTTGGATACTCTATTAACTAATTAACTCCCAAACCATGAGTCCAAGTATTATATTTATAGGTTGGCACAAATCTCATGATATCAGATATTTGATAATGTAACATGGGATCTGATATTGGATATGAAATATCTAGGCTTCAATATTAGAGCTAAAATATCTTAGTTGATCAAAAATTAAATTTTATCAAAAAATGCGATATAGCATCAACAATATCATAGATGTGACGTTGCATCACTGATATCCCAGCCAAGTGATGATTGATCATGCCCCAAAAACTGAGTAAAAACTTGTCCTCGAGTTAATAGAATAGGACCGAGCTTTCTTTACAAAAAATTGGGAATGATGGGATTATTGATTGATGCTAACTACTAACTAACACTGAGTGCCCCATTACAAAATTTTATTGAAGTGGATGCATACAAAATAATAGAGTGACAAAAAAAATAGACAGACATTAAAGATTACAAAATTTGTAGAGGTATTCAAGAATTTGCTAAAAATGATTCTTCTTATTGCCACTAGTGGTGGTAGACTTTTAACCTTGATTGTTATGTTGATGATTCTTTGGTTATGTAGAAAATTATTGAATGAATTACTAAAATTTCTTCTTGTTGTCCCATGGATCTAGCAAACATGTAAAGTTTGAGCTACTATCTTGTATGTGCTACAATTTATCCATGGGCATATCCTCCATTTTTCCCCTCTTGGCTTCATTTTCATGCTTGGTAAAAGACCTTCTTCCTTAGAGATTCCTTCTAGCATCACTTGCAGTCACCAAAGGATCAACATTAGTTTTGGTAAAATTTTCCTTAATAATCAACCCTTTTCAGATCCCTTAGTTTGCATTTAAGCACAAGGTGATGACAACATACTATGCCTAAGTCTATGAGGTAACTAAAATCATCAAGTTGTTCAAATTATTTTGATCAATTACTATTAGTTACCATGATGTTTGAAAATAGGTGATGAGCAATGAGGTACCACTATGCCCAACCATACAAATTACTAAGGCATTTACACATGATCTAGTTTAATTCTATGGACCTATAATTATCTAGTGCACTACTTCCTCTAGGAAGTGAAATGGGTGTTGAGAATGTTCGTTGTCTTCCCAACTACACTTGTGAGGCTTAAGGGTATGGTTTAAGTGTAATTGAGGTACATGATTTTTCTTTTTTTATATTTTAGAAGTTTGATCCCCTACAAAAAGAATGAAAGGTAGAGTAATTTAGGATCTAATTTATTTACTGCCTAGCTAGCATAACACAAGTACCCATCCACTTTCCTGGACCTATCCTAAACACATATAGTGCTGATGGGCTACCAAATGTTAAGTGTTTTTAGCTTACCAAGTACTATATGTATGCTTGAAGTGGTCATGCTTGTGTTTATTAACAACTGAAAATTAACTGCTTAATTCAAATGCATCAAAGTAAAGTGCATTAAAGAAAAGATTAATCTTATTCTCAGTGCTACAAGGATTGTCAAAAGAGTTCATTTTTATTCTTGTCACACTACTGTGCTTAGGTACATCAGTGTTCAAACAAAGATCTACATACACTTAGACTCCTACTATAGACACTCAGAAAATATTCTAACTTTGGAGAAAACAAACTACAAGAGATTTAGTACTATAACTAAAAAAAACTATCAAAAAATCATACCAAATCAAGAGCCTAGGTGTTATATTTAGAGGCTATCATATACCCTACGACATTGGGTACCCAACATCACATCCATCATACTCTCACGACTGAATAAAAACTTGTCCTCGAGTGTAGAAGAGGAGGAACAAGTTCCTTACAAAATATTGGGTAGGTATGTGATTATTAACTAACATACAAACTGACTAGATAGAATAGTAAACAAACTCTAAGTGCCCAAGTGTATGGAGTTACAATCTTTACAAGATTTAGGTGTTCATGATGAGAGAAGTGAACACCTTGGATAACATTGACATCCAACACCTCTTGGTAGCTGAAGAGGAAGAGAAAAGATCCAACAATCATAGACAATCTTCATCATGTCGTACTGCTACATCCTCTTTGGTGAAGATAGTCCCACTTCTAGTCCATGCTTCCCATTGCAATCATAACAGAATCATGAATTAGTATGCAATGTGTAATACATAGTTGTTAAATGCCTTGTCTTATCAGTGGTTACACTCGGCTAGGTTGATATTGTGGTAGATTGATTCCTTTAGTAGTGTTAATGGGAAGGTTGACAAATATGGTAAAATAGATAAGCAGTCCATTGCATTTGAAAAATTTCAACACAAGAAAATATTTGAAGAGGGTGTAAGAATTCGCAATAATAAAAAAGGAAAGTTCACTAAAAAATTTTGTGAAGATGTGCACAATGAGATATCATAGATGGAATAAACAAAAAGCATTTGATTGTAAGAGTGCCTAAGGGTAAAGAAATCAACTAACCAAACCAAAAGATATGCAAGTGGATCCTTCCCAATGTAGACATAGGCCTTTCATGCCCTTGCATAACTTCAAACCAAAGATTCTATGGGCTTCATGGATGATTAATGGTTACGAAAGGTTAGGTACAAAATCCTGGAAGAAACCACCTAAGAATTCTAACACATCAAACCAGGACATCGAATCAGAATATAAAACTAGCAATGAGGTGAAACATGGAAAGTATAAATGGATGTGAAAGAGTTGAATGGTAAGAAATCCATGAAAACACACATGCAATTAGGCAAACAAAAAGGTACAAAAAATACCAAATTCCCTTGAATTCAAACCCTATTCAAACCTTTGAATCCTTTCCAATTCTGGAAACTACCAAAGTCATAAATGTTAAATTTTTGTTAATAAAAAAGATTAAAGTTTTGTTAATAAAAAAGGAACTACACATTTCCAGAACAAAGAAAACCATAGAGTTTGTGAATAGATGGATGTTGTGGACTCACTACCTATTGCATGAAAAAGAAACCATGTCTTAATCATTTGTAACAAAATTTAAAAACAGAACCTAGAAAACAAGAATCAAATAACAAAATAGTAAATACCACCATCAGTCAATGCATTACCATTGTACCTAGCACTTATTATCAAAAGGTTAGAAAATCATACCAAAATAAAAGAAAATATAAAAGAAAGTGTAAAATATTCAAGAAATAGCAAATGTACTAATGATGATGTAAAACAAAAATTAGAAAAGATTAATAACATGAAAACAAGAATATGTAAAACAAAAAGTTGTAAAACAAAAAGTTGAAAAATTGAGAAGTTGGTTACATGGTTAGCATAGGTGGCCATCTCATCCACAACTAAAGGAGAAGATCCAAAATATGAAGCATGGTTGTCCATCCAATGAGGCATTTGTTGTATTAGCTAGCTTATGCTCATAGAAAGGTTTGATTTATTGGATGTTGACCAACTATTTCTTATTTGGGTTCTCAAGTTTGTAGATCATCATGGCCCCAAAAGGAAAAGTTTCATAAATGATGTAAGGTCAATTCCACAATGTTTGGAACTTAGTTTGGTGAGGTACGTGTGCGGGGTTCTAGTAGAGAACCTTATCTCTTTGTTGAAATTTGACTTTTTTGATTTTAGGGTCATGGAAATTTTTGTTGTAGGCCTTGTGCAACGCATTAGATGATAAGGATACTAATTAATTTTCATCTAGAAAGTTGAGATTCATTAGTCTTTTTTTTTGGTGCTAGACTTAAGTCAAGGTCAAGGTCAAGGTCATAGGCTATTGAAAGTGTTCAAAGTGCAGATTGAATAAGAAGTGTTGGTAGTTTTTTGTACACAAGCTCATAGGAAGAATAGCCTAATAGAAGTGTACAATCGATGATAGTTGCTGCTGCTAACCATTTTATACAATAGTAAATAGCAACTATGATGTATGCCTTTTCATTTGACATGGACATGATGGAACCCATGAAATCAATGCCCTAGATGTCGAAGGGTTCTAGTGGTTGAATCCATTATTGAGGTTCCTCCATTCAAGTAATTATTCCACCATCTTGTTGGCATAATTCACAAGAGCGAACGTAATGGTAAGAATCCCTAAATATTTGTGGCCAATGGTACGCTACCATTAGGATTTTAATGATCATGTGTCTCCCAGCATAGTGTCCTCCACAAGGACATTCATGAGTGTCTTGAAGAATGCATAGTAGATCAACATTAGGGCCACACCAATGGACTAGGCCATTAGTGCACACCTTGTAAATGTGTCCATTGATCTCTATGAAGTGTTCTACCAGGTGAAGAAACTGCTATTTCTTTTGACGTTCCAACCCTTGTGGCATCTCTTGGATGAGACGAGAGGTGAGAATGCCATCATACCATTTAGGCTCATTGAGAAATTATTCAGTTATGCCCCAACAAAGAGGAGTTCATTAGGAAACATATCAGATAGTGGGTTTTCTTCCTCTTTATTGTCCCATCACAACCTAGACAAATGATCAATGATCACATTGTATGTGCCCTTTTGATCTACCATCGTAAGCTCGAATTCCTGCAAGATCACTAGCCATTGTATGACATGGGGTTTCACTGTTGGCTTGTTCATTAGGAAGCAAATGGCACTATGGTCCATCTACACAAACACCTTGTATCCAAGCACTTAATGCTTGAACTTCTCTAGAACAAACACCATTGCCATCAATTCTTTTTCTATAGTGTAGTTTAGTTGTGCATCCACAATGCTCTAGCTAGCATAGTGGATGTTTCTTATCATCCAATTGCATAAGCACAACTCCCAAAGCATAATTTGATGCATCCATCTTGACATGAAATGATATGGACCATTTAGGTTCTTGTAGGATTGGAGTTTCTACAAATTTCTCTTTCAACTGTTGAAATTCTTTTTCTTATTTCGTAGTCCAGACAAATGGAGCATCTTTCTTTGTTAGTTCCATTAATAGTTTTGTAATCTTAGAGAATTTCTCTATGAATCATCGGTAGTAGCCAACATGTCCAAGGAATGACCAAACATCTTTTACAATTTCTAGTTGATGGGTTATTCATTGAATGAAAATTATTTTCTCAGGGTCTACCTCAATTCCTACTTGCAATATTCTATACCCCAATAAATTGCCTTCTTGGATCATTAGGTGACTTTTTTACCAATGGAGCTATGATTTCATTTCAACACAACATTTTAGCACTTGCTCAATGTGGTCCAGGGCTTGCTCAAATGTAGCTCCATAAGTGAAGTCATTCATGAAGACTTCCACACCACTATTAATTTTTTGTTGAAAAATGCTTAGAACTAGGCATTGGAATGTAGTAGGAGCATTGCATAGATCAAAAGGCATCTTGCAATATGCAAAAGTCCCCTAGGGACTCATGAATGTTGTCTTTACCTAGTCCTCTAGTGTAATATGAATTTGGTTATAACCACTATAACCATCTACAAAACTATAGCAACAATGCCCAGATATTGTGTCTAGCACATGATAAACAAATGGCAACAGAAAATGATCCTTGAATGTTGCCATATTTAGTAGCTAAAAATAAATGTAGACCTTCCACTTGCCTCCTTTCTTTGGCATAACCACAAGTGAACTAACCCACTCACTATTCATAATGTGATAAATCAACCCTACCTTGAGGAGTTGTTTGATTTCCTCCTTGATGATTTTCTTTAGTTTGGGATTGAATCACCTTCGTGGCTATGTTTTTGGCTTCATGGCCCAATCAGTGTAGATATGATGCTAACATATTCTAGAATCAATCCTTGTGAGTTTAGGATATGGCCAAGAAAACGTTGTTAACCATTTTTTAACTACCTTCAACAACTTTTTTTTTCACTGGAGCAAGATTTGCATTGATTATGATCAACTTCCCATTTTTCAAAAACACATATTTCATTCCAATTGGTAGCATTTTTAGTTCAAGGGGATCTTGCCTAAAATTGTTAGGAATTTCAAATTCTTCCCAATAAGTATCATCATTTGCATCATTAGAGAGTTGGTGATAAAATTGCTTGAGTTCACCCATGCCTATGACATATGAACATGTTAGGCTCTTAATCAGTTCCATGGAAAGTGTGCTACTCTCAAAATCAGCAGTTAGCCATTGGGTGCTCTTTTGTTTTGTGGCTACTGCGTACAAACACCTTTGGATTTCTACTTTTGATGCACACTGTTTGCATGCAGAGATAGATGCTTGTTTCATAGCCCAAATTTTTTACACACAATTGCATCTTGTATCACTATATAAGATGCATGGAGCTTTCTTCTTCTTAATCTTTTCGAATGGATTTTCTTTGGAAATTTCTAAGTAAGATCTCTAATGTCCATTCTTACATCAATGGTACTAAGCCATGCCCTTCCCATGATGATTGGAAAATCCCCTTTGCAATTCTTAACCTTGATCACTAGCAAATTAGCAAGATAAGATCACCCATAGATAGTGGTCACAATGTCTTCCACCAGTCGCAATGGAACATTGATGGATTGGTCTACCAATTCTAATTTGATATTGCTCTTCTTGAGAGGAGGAAAGTTTTATGTAGTGTATATTAAATTGACACCAGAACCTGAGTCAAGAAAATCTTTATATGATTCATCCACAGTAATCTGCAAATAAATGAGAGGACTTTGAGGATTGGCTAATTTCCTAGGAAGGTTTCCAGCATGCATCTAATTAGATATAGCATGAGTAACCATGAAAGTATGGATCCTAGGTAGATTTTGGTTTGAAGGAGACTTAAAAGAATTTGATACAGAGGAGGATGGAGGAACAGGGTTGTCAACTATGGATGTATTTGAGGGTTGAGGAAAACTGCGAGGTTGAAAGAAATGTCTTTTCCTTGATTGAGAATTTAACCCACTTGGTTGATGAATCGATTGTAGATTAATAGCCTTAGTAGTGTTGTGTTACTATGGTTGAGTTAGTAATTCACCCTGCATAGATGGACCAGGTGGTAGCCATGTGGCTAGAGGAGGAACATGTGCACAGACATGAGGAGGATAAAGATAAAAGGTGGCATCCCTTTTTTCATGTGGAGAATGAGTTTGATAATAATTAGAAGGGTGGTAGTAAGATTGGAAAGTAGAAACATGACTAGACGAGTCACATGGAAACAAGGTTTTCTGAATGTAGTACCATATGGATTAGGTTGTCTATAAGGGTATTGTTGCCTTGGTGGTACCAACACCCATGATTGTGGTTGTTGTTACTATTGATACTACTCATATGGTTACGATGGAGTTCCACTTAGATAATATTTCTATTGATGATGGAACTACCTAAAATTACCTTGAGGATAAGGTAATCTTTTGGATGATGCCTTTGTGTTAGTTGTGGATTCAAAGCATACATCCTAGACTCCTGTAAATGTGATGCTATGGGGTAACATCTCTTAGGGTGTTCATATTGGCAAACGTTACATCCACCATCATCATTTGATTGCTTTCGATAACTTATTCTATTGTAGAAATCTTACCCTTATCTTTTTTATAGGCATGTTCAACTTCCTTGCACCTCTTGTTCTCATGATCACTACCTTATTCTTTGGACTTTTTAGTAATTTTTAGGACAACTTGAAATTCCCTATCCATGGAGTTCCACAATTGATCAACCTTGGCCTTAATTTGAGATTGAAATTTTGTAAGTGGCAAGGTTTTCCTATTCACCACCTCATCAAGTGTGGATTCTTCCTCTATCATAGAATCAAACCTCCCTCTTACAAATGGAAGGATTGCAATTGTACTCTTCTACACTTTTTATTTTTCTTAATTCTCCCTCCTCTTTAGCTACTTGCTCGATTAGTCTTTGTATCTCATGAGCACTTAATTCTGATAGTCATCCTTAGGCATAGACACCAAGGGTTCTGCTCATTTCTCATCAAATTTGTCTACAATGTGGTGAAGTTGATCTAGTTGAGAATAACCATGGCTAGGACATTTGTGCATTAAGGAATAGTATCGACTAATGGCAGCATCCAAGGCTTTGTGTGCTGCTTGTTTCCATCCTTAGATTTGCCTTCTCAAGTTGGACACTCTATAGTATGTTTCATATTTATCATTAAATAATTCAAGCATGGTACTCCATCATCTGATAGATTCCAACTCCAAGGACCAATACCAGTTCTTTACTTCTTTCATGAGTGTCCTTGGAAATAACTTAATTTTTTGCCACTCATTCTCTATGTTCTGCAAGGCACATGCATCTTAAAAAGCTTGCAGATGGTTCTGTGGATCACTGTTATAACCCCTTTCAAACCAAGAAATATTTTTCATGTCTAAACTTTTGTTCCAACTATCCTTCACATGCCTTGTTGAAATTCGTATTGCCTCTGGAATATTAAGTATACTTTGGGTAGTAAGAAAAGGCTCTTTGAGGTCATAATCATGATGCCTACAATGCCATTTACTACCCCTTTGTTCATGGCGATGTGCCTCTCTTGAATGTTTGCACCCTTGATCTTACCTTTCTTGATGGTCCCTTCAATCATTTTAGTCTTGTTGATCATTTTGGTCACTTCCATCATAGTCTCACCTCTTATGGTCATGGTCAAAGCTAGAAAAAGAAGAATATGATGACAAATGTGAAGAAGATGAAGGACTAGCATCATCATGATGCCTGCTACCACCTCTTTGGTGATCGTGATCATGATCATGATTTTGTTTCTTGTTTGCATCCCTACCTTGACCTACCCCTCCAAATCCTTTTTTATAATTGGATCCATTCTTACCAAAACTAGGATTGTGAATCATGGATTGTAAGTTTTGGTTTTGACCTCCTTCATTGAAGTCAACGAGAGGAATGTCACTAAATGAAAAACCCCTAGAGAAGGATTCTCCATGATCTTTTTGGTACAGTAGGAATGAAGAATCATTAAATCTTTTTCCCTTCACAAATTCATAGTGTTGTTCTAGCTATCAATCCTGTAGATGTTGTGCCTCAATGGGATGATAATCCCTGGCATCAATATCTTGCACAACATGCTAAACATGACATTTATTAAGACCCCATCATATAAGCATTTTTTGGAGCATTGTAGGAACAGATTGATCGAGTAGGGACATGATGTTACCATCCATGTTGCACCTTTGTAGCTATTCATCCTAATGTAAGATGAAGGTGAAATTGGATACATACTCATCAAGATGATCATATACCACTCAATATTGTTGAGGCATTGGCTGATGAGCTCCATCAAACATGGGCAGAGAAGAATTCCTATGAGAAGAAGACATTTTTAATTAGATGATAAAATGTAGTGTGATTTTAAATTTTCTTGTAGTAATTGTAAAATATGATATGACTTTAAGGTACGTTCCAATGATTTGAATTATTTCTACTAAATCCTAGATAGCACACGAAATAACCAAAAGGTCCTTGGCATTAGTACCAATGATGAGTAGTGAGGTACCCCTACATCCAACTAAGGCGTTTACACATGATTTGGTTGAATTCCATGGACCTATCATTCTCTAGTGCACTATTTTCTCTAGGAAGTGAAATGGGTGTTGAAAACATTCGTTGTCTGCCCAACTACACTTGTGAGGCTCAAGGGTATAATTTAAGTGTAATTGAGGTACATGATTTTTCTTGTTTTATGTTTTATAAGTTTGATCCCCTACAATAAGAATGAAAGGTAGAGTAATTTAGGATCTAATTTATTTACTGCCTAGCTAGCCTAATGCAACTAATGAGCAATGAGGTACCCCTACACTTAACCATACGAATACAAGCGTATACGCGTGATCCAATCAAACTTTGCAGATGGACTAGTTGTGGCACCTAGACAGTTATACATTGATCGCAGTTTGTTGTGTTCACACCTAGACTAGTATTTGCTTTATCACGTATGGTTTAGTCTAGATGAGGTGTATGATGTAGTTTCTACTACTATGCTACTCCTAAGGATAATGAAAAATAACTTAATTAAGCTAATAAGCAATAGGAAATAAGATCTAAGCTAGCCTAAGTGCAATGAGCATCTGTCCCTAATCATCCATATGCATCTTAGACTTCATGTACTACTTTTGGGATTACCAAGTGCACATCACCTGAAGCACTACTTAATACGCTACTAGGTTATCACATAGTTACATTTAAATATTCATGATTAAGACCTACTCATTCCGCATTAACAACAGGAGTAGTAAATGATAATAAAAGAAATATGAACTAAGAAAAAAATAATAGGTAATAAATAATTAAAATAAATTAAAAGCTAAGTGACTACTACATTGATGGAGTAATCTCAATCTTTATTGTTGATCATGTGCATGTCTAAGTACGTCACACTCGAACAAAGGTTCCATACAATTACAAGCATCACAATATGGGCATGCACTTGGGAAAAGAACTAAAAACTAACTAAAGATTGATAAAAGACTCAATACCAAAAGACTCAAGACTCCTACATTGTGCACCTAAATGCTATATTTATAGGCTAACACAGAAATCATGATATTTTATCCAGGTTGTGATATCATGTATCCAATATCAAGGCCTAGCAAACCACGATTCATCATATCCTCACAATTGAATAAAAACTCATTCTCAAGTCAAAAAAAATGAGGAACAAGTTCATTTAATTACAACAATGGATAGGTATGGGATTATTGAATGACTATGGATTATTTCATGTTTTAGTATGGGACTAGACAAAACAAAATCTGAACAACAACAAAAAATATGGGACTCATGTAGTTCTTGGTGACAGTGGCTCCTCCATGGGCTTCTTTCCTTTATCATGTGCTCTAAGCTTCTAAAATGGATACTTTTGAAGGAGCGCTTGAAGTTTTTTTCCTCTGTTAGAGGATCATGTGTCATCCATGCTGATGATCCAATGTTTGATGGAGTAAGCACTTCCCATCAACATGGTAGTTGCAGAAACATCTGATTGGCTTTGACATACCATGCCACCAATAGCCATTATTCCTCCTCATAGGCTCTAGCTTTGTCTTTAAATTCCTAATAATCCATAAGCCATCAAGCCAATTCTACTACTATGTCTTTTTGGCCTTGGTAGCTAGCTTTTATCAACTCTAGTTTAGAGTTTGATACATATAATCTTTGAAATGTCTTCTTGTGTTTCACAAACTCTGTCTCATATTTGGCATAGGTGGTAGCTACCTGCTTCTCTAGCTTAGTTTTTAAGCACCCTACTATTAACATGGCCAAGTTAGCATACCATATATTTTTCACCTCCATGTATTCTATGAGATCCTATATCTATATGTCTTGGCTTTTTAATTCTTCTTGGTAGGTGAAGGCATAAGTATCTAGTATGGATCACCAATCAGTATGTTGAGCACTGAAAAAATTAATATGATCCTTAGCCATACAGATCTCTTTTTTGATAATTTCCTTATACATCCTCACTTGATCACGAAAGTGTTCCTATAATTTTTCATACCTCTTAGCCTTATTTTTCCATGCACTTATTTCAATGGTTGTCTTCTATCGGATGCACGTACCTCCTCCATTAAGAGGATTTTGCTCTCTTTGGCTAAGTAGCTTATATCTTGGTTAACTCTTATTAGTTATTCTCACATTTGTTGGAAAATTTCCTTGAGAACATTCTTATATTTTTGAACTGTCGTCAACCAAAGATTTTTGGCAGTAAAGAATTTATTCTCTTCTTGTAAAGCCTTGAGTGCTTTTTCATGTGCATATGTCTGAGCTTGTGCTTTTGAAGCATCCCAATTAGCCTTATCTTTTTCCATTGGAACCCTTTTATTCTTCATTAATAATTTATTTAACTACTCTATCCTAAAATAGTCTAATTGATCACCTGCAACAAGTTGGAATGGTTCCCATTGTGTAGCTTGTAGGGAAACAAACTTTTCTTGGAGTATCCACAACTCATCTTCTGCATGTTTATCCCTAACGTCAGCCATGATCAGCTTCCCTTTAGTGAAAATGAGGTCTAATTGTGCTACTGTGACATCTTGCATTAAGTGATCCAAAGCATCCTTATGTTTTGTAGAAGTCATTGAGGTATCGGCCAGAACTTGAGCATCACATGCTCTTGTGAAATCTGTCGATGGCACAACAAGGATGTTAAATGATTCTTTGATGTGGTATGTGACCAACCTCTACTACTCTAGGTACATCTTGGTGTTGCATGACCACCACTGTGGCACTTTCACTAATTTTTAATTGCACTTGGAATGATGCAGCATTTTTAGAGATCTGTTGTGACCAGTGTGATTTCCCTCCTATTTAAATTGAGACCTTGTCCCTTGTAGGATCGATTGATATGGTGGGTTGTATAGAATCATCGATCACCTTGAAGAGATTGACCTCATCCCTACTTCCCCAACTAAAAGTCTCTATAATGACCCTAAGATGGCTCATTGACAGTCAGTAATCTTGCGGTGGCAGTGGCGGTTGTTAGTCTTGTTGGCCTGGGTGCTACGTGGTAGGCCTTGCTTCTTGTTATTGGCTGAGCCTTGTGTCTAGAAGTTACCTAGGCCTTATCATTTGAGGTGTAGTGGGCCCAACCATCTGTTGTTGTTCAGGCTCCAACGTCTCACCAAGATCTTGCCTTGGTGCTAGTGGCTTAAGTAATTTAGCATAAGAAACATTTTAAGCTTTTCTAATGATGTCATTAGTGTACCCTAGAATTCCATCATGATGGCACAACTTTTTTATTAGACATGGAAATGGCAGTGCAAACTTTCCTATCTTCTATTCTTTGAAATGCCTTAATATTTCTGTTAATTTAAATAGGGTAAATTGGCATCAACCTTTCCCATCAAAATTTCACTTCCTCTAGCCACATTGGGAAAATGTGATAGGTGTCAATTTTAAAATAAATTTTCTCTTCAAGGGTTAATTCTCTATATGTTTTTTCTTCTTTGTTGTATGCCCTTTTTAACCATACTTTTCTTGCATCTACATCAAAGTGAGTGGACAAATGAGCAACTTTAGGCCATGTATTTGGAAGATTCAGAACTTTCGTAATGGCCTTTGTGGAGATATTAACTAAAATTTTACCAATATCGATGGTGGTGCCTTCTTCTTTATCATGCCAAAATTGATAGGTTTCATCAAAATTCCATTCTCCACTCTCCAAGATGATAGGCCATAGTGGAGATCCCTTGAGTAAATCCTTGACTGGTTTAGGGGTGAATTTGGTAAAAAGCTCAAAATTAAGTTCCACAATCACTGCAGCGGATGTGGACCTTTCTCGAATGGTTTGAACACATTCTAGGGACAACGTGAGGTGTTGTCCTTGTTTTGGTGCCTTGACCTCTCTACCTTCTACTTGGCTAGATTGTGCAATGGTAAGGGTTTCCTGATAGATGTTGAATGATTGTGCCTCCTATTCTACATGTTCCGCAACCTCTTCTCGAGCGTTTAGCTGCACCTTGAAAATTTCCTCCTTGTTGTCCTTGTTTAGGGGCCATCTGTAATCACACAAAGATCGATTGTTAGTAAGGTTATTTAAAGAAATTCAATTATCACATACCTTACTCATTACCTTTAATAAATGTTTAATTCTTTGCTTAGTGTGATTTCAGAGTTAGAAATTTTTCAAGGAAGTTCCGCTAAAAAGTTTTAATGTCACACTTGATCTACTCAAATGACTCCTATAATAATTTAAATGATTTGGGTGAAGGAATAGAAGTATTTTGGCATGAGTTTTTAATATTTCCTAATAGTACTTACCCCTATGATATCCTTTGGGTGATAAAAAATTTCAAAAAAGTTATGCGCAAATTCTATTGTACCCCTTCCCCATAACTAAGTTAAACACTTTGGGTTTAATTAGGTTCAATTGGAAAAGAAATTAGAGTGTTAACAAGAGAAATATTGATGATTGAACTTTAGACTCTGAAATTGTGAAAAATCGTGGAAGAAAATTTGAACTACTCCCCCCACATCAACTGTTAAAAATGACTTCTGTAGCGCATGAGGGCCCCATATATATAGTTTTTATAGACGTGATATCGTGTACATGATAGTGTGCACACGATATCATGTCCTATCCAAGATAGGGTACTTAGTAAAAGTGATGAGCTTTCGATTTTTTATGGTCAAATATGAAGGATTCGAGGTAGATTTGAAAGGTCTAGGGTAATGTCAAGTGGAAATTAAGGCATCAAAAGTGTAATGAAGTGGCGTTATATAATGAAGTTTGAAACACCACTAATTTTGGGCTCCTGCAGTTCGATGGCAAATTTTTCTAAGTGTTAAAACTTGGGTAAAAATTTTTCTAAGTCTGGTGTCATGCTATGTAGTGTAGATAGCGTAGCACATTGGGAGTCCAAAATTTTTCTATGTCTATCTACTACACTCCTTAGCACAGCTAGTGTAGAATATGCTTTCAAGGCTAGTTTGCACAAATGTCACACCAAAAGTGATTAAGGATCACTGAGGATGGATCAAATAGTTCAGCAAATTTTCTATCTTTCGAGTTGTCAAGCTTGCCATGCTTTTTAGCTTGCCTAACTTGACACATGTCCCAATTGCCAGTCCACCCAAGTACAGGCTAGGAGTTTTCAAAGGTGCTCAGGATGAAAGAAATAGTTCAATAAATTTTCTATCTTTTAGGCCTATCATGCTCTGCTATGCTGCATAGCGTAGATTGTGTAGCATAGGTGTTAGGGCCCAAATGTTTCTAAGTGTTGGACCAAAAGTTTGTCAAGCTATCTAAACATGGAAGATGCATTTAAAAATTTTTTGATTTTCAAGGCTGCCTATCTTGCTTCATCCCCAAAGTGTGCCATGAAAAAACATCACAAATTTTGGAAAATTTCCTCAAAATATGGGTGCTACACTCTACTACCCTACGTAGTGTAGCCAGCATAATAAGCCAAAATCTGCAAAAATTTTCCAAGTGTTCACGCTATGCTTTTCTATGCTAGGAAATGTAGATAGCGTGACACTTGGAAAATGCCTTCGAATGCCTCCAAAAGCTCCCAGAATTCAGCATCGACCTTCATTTCAACTCTAGCATCTCTCCAGCAACCAAGATTAGCAGTTTTCTTTGTTTTTGAACCCCCTAGTCCCCAAAATTATCTCTATGCTGGACCCTACTTGAAAGAGGGGGAAGATGTAGTCCCAAAGTATAGGCTCCAAGTTGCATTTGTTTTGGCATTGTTTGTAGGTACATGGTAGTCCCTCGGACTCTCGCACATGCAATTTAGGTAGTGTGGTCATGGTTTGGTAGATTCTCAATTCCCATTGCTATCTTGCAAAGCATTACACTTTGAGCGTAACACTCACAGCTTGACATTTTGAGCATAGCATGTCACCATGACTTGTTCACACCCATGTTATATGGGACCCAGGCCACTTGGTACCCAACCCACATATCCCCTCAACCCTAGCCCTATAAATACCCTATTAATTAGCATTTTAGGGATTGTCTTTTGCAAAAGGTTGGTCAGAAAAATATTGATGATCAAAAAATCTACACATTAGAGCATTCTTAGCATCTTCCTCACTCACGCACTTGAGCACTCAAGTGTGACACTTGGCTAAGCACCATGACCCTACACCCACATAGCATGATGATGGACAACCTTGTAGGTTTAGCCTCCCTTGCAGCTATTAGCACTGTGTTTGCAGAATCCTAGAGACTGTCACCACACTACCACGCTACTCCACTATGCCTATATGATACTACGTACCAATTTAATATACTGGTTAATCAAGAGCCACATTCTACAATCTTGGGGTGGTGCATTTCTTCACTTGAAATCTCATTTCATTTCATTTCCCTTCAACATGTTTTATCTCCAATTTTAGCATAACTTTCTATGTTTCCTACTACTAACATGTGCTTTTGCTTATTTGCGATACTATTCTCGTGCTTTTGCAAATGGTTATTGTTACACCATGTAAGACCTTGTGTGATTGACCAGACCATTTAGGGCACCCCATTTCTGTTTTCTCCACCACGACCCTCCCATGGACTTGAGGTTAGGTTGTACACCTGACAACCTCTCGATGTTTCAACCACCAACATTTTCGGATGCCACAGTTTTTTGGTGCTAGAAGAAGGACTTCCCTGTTCCTTCTATGTGCCACAGGTCATCCTGTGTGCTTTCTGTACCTCTGTCACTAGCAATAGGCTAATGTAGACATAATAACCCTGTGGACCTACCATGGCAATAGCTGGATCATAGGCCAGTGCAAAAGTTATCTATGTTTTGGTTGGTGTAGATTGGTCCTAGTTAATGGTTCCCCTGGAATCCCATAGGATGGAAAGTCCAAACTATCAACTGCATCAAGCTCTAAGTGTTCTATAGAGCATTACACCCTATGAGCGTAACAGTCCCTTAGAGCATAACAAGTATAACAACAAAGGTAACTCTTTTTTTAGCATTTCCAAACTTAGCTATTTTGGCCTTTTTCATACTTAATCGTTTTATCTTAAATTTTCTATACTTAAAGCAAAATGAACCCACCTAGCACCTTAGTTTCCACCTTGAGCTTGGAGGTAGCTCATCCCCTGCAACATGTGATGCACATTGAGCAACCACTTAGCCCAGTGCAACCACAATAGCAATCCCTTAGACTGCAGAATCAATCCCCTGAATGCACGATACTTGATGAGGAACAATTTAACTTTTTATGCATAAAGGTTTAGGCGAGGCTATTTTTGGACTACTAGGAAATAGTAGAAAAGCGTACCTTTTGAAATTATTCATTGAAATGGAAAGGAGTTCCTTCCTACCCCTAGCATGATCATACTGCTCATTGAAACTTTCCAATGGATTTTGGATCAACACATTTGAATGAGTGGGCTAAAAGAGCAAGAATCAACATCCAACAATGATGAACTATTGGAAAATGGGCAAGAGGAGTTTAAGTCTCATTCTGATGTTGTCATCCCATCTTATGTCCCAACCTCGTAGTATACCTTAGTATCTCTACCACACCAGTCACAATCTTCTACCTCCTTTGCTACGATTATGACACTTTCATAACCGAAATCATCGTCGGTGGTAGGTAGCCACCAAATGCTGTCAATGCAATAGAATGTCAAGCCTTTTACCTCCTTTCCTATTATTACTCCATTGCAATCTGCTCAATTTTCACAGCCAATGTCTATGATGCCCACATTGCCATATGTGCATACTATGGCCATATCGCAATGACAAACAAGCCCTATTCCCATTATCCCTTCTATGTCAGTCCCACCACCAAAAATAGCTCCAACCTCAACTATGTGGTGGGCACCAACTTCCTTACCTACTTTTCAATTATCTCAAATGTCGTAGTACATGCAACCGTAAACATACCAAGTGTCACATGTGGCACGACTGACTATGAGGCTGTGGGCCACTCCGATAGCACCCCTAGCAGGGCTGGTAGTCATGTTGACAGCACCATCGATGGTAGTTGCTCCAATGGCACCACCAATAGTACAACTAATGCAACCCTATGTAACATCCCCAAGTCTAGATCAAGCATTCTAGCTCATCCAAACTCTCACTGAGGAGGTCAAGCGGCTTAAAGCTGTCGACTCCAAGATGGTCAATGTAATGGATTTCTATTAGGATGATCCAATTCACCCTGCTGTTCCTCTGCTTACATTTCCTCCTATAATATAGCTTCTTTAGTTTACAAAATACAATAGAAAAGGTGATCTAAATTCCCACCTAGTCACTTTTCATTCCAAGCCTTTGTTGCTACAACCATGGCCACATGTGGTGATTTGTGTCTTCACCATGTCTCTGACTGGCAAAGCCTTAGATTGGTATCACATGCTTCCTTGAGCTTCCATTTCAACTCTGGAAGAGTTGCTAAGTTAATTCGTAACCTTCTTTAAGTACAACTTGAAGTTGGAAGCCACTCTAGACTAGCTCATGAATGTTAAGTAAGAAGTGCTAGAACCTATGCAAAAGTTCATACAATTTAGAGCACCTCTCTAAATGAGATTCGTGAGCTCATTGTTGAAACCCACTTATTCGCCATTTTTAAGGGTGCTATAAATGATTTCATTAAATCCAAGCTATATTATTTAGCCCCATGCTTCCTTAGCCATGCTTTTGCTCAAAAAAAGAACATACAAGATGCGGTATAGGCTAGCAAGGACCTAGCTTACATAGCCTACAAGAATGCACATGTAAAAAGAGATAAGGAAAAGAGGAAAGCCATGAAAACCACTATGGTAGCTATGGCTAATGAAACCAAGTCCAACAATAGCAAGTATGCGGCTAAGGCATATAAGGCCATGGCCACTACCAAAAAAATGTCAAGCTCTAGCAATGCAAGAACCAATCAACCTGCATTGTCAACGATCATAGGGAAAGCTCCACCAAGGACAAAATTTGAGTGTAAGGATCGCTCAAGGTATACTTCACTACCAATCAAGCCATCAAAGCTTTTGGATCAACTGCTTAGTATCAGTCATATTCAACATAAGCAAATGTTAGAGGATGCCCATAAATATCATGAGAGATACTGTGAGATCAAGCCAAACTTTGAGTGTAAGGATCACTCAAGATATACTCTACTACCGATCAAGCCATCAAATATTTTGGATCAACTACTTAGTTTTGGGCATATTCAACATAATAAAATGTTAGAGGATGCTCATAAATGTCACGAGAGATACTGTGAGATCCCCCAAGATGCCTCTACGGCTATGCCCAATGAGCCTCTGGTGCCTAAAAACTTTAGACTGTACCGATTTTGTAACTACCATTAGTTGCATGGCCATGATACAGATTACTGCTTAGCACTGAAGGATGATATCTAGTGCATGATCGACCAAGGCAAGCTATTCCTTGATGAAAGTAATCTTGTTCCACCAGAGAACCAATCCATGAATGTTTATAAAGACCAATTAAACACAAGTGGTACAGGATATACCATTAATGCTATTATCATCGATGACGATGCAGAGGCAATACATGAACTGTTTGTAGTTTGTATACCCTCTAGTGGTGCTGAAGCTTCAATGTCAACTAGGTCACAAGACCCCTTTTTCATTAAGGTACCATCTTGAGCACCTGCTACACCTTTTGTGGTTAGGGCCCTGTAGCACATTATGACAACAACCAAAGCACCTTTTGTTATAAGGGTGCCAAAACATACGAATCCTCCATCTACCCAGAGTTCAGTGGTTGGGACTACATCACAACTTTCTCACCCAAAAAAATGTGATGAGCGTCTAGCTGACAAGGTGGTTGAGGGACATACTAAACTAGGTCCTCTTAAGCCTACCCCCCTATCAGTAGTTCCCATGGCACCATCATCTAAAGCTAAGATAGACATGCATGCACAACAAACAACCCTCGAGGTTCAAAATCCCATTGCTCAACCAAAAGCTAAGCCACCTCCTCCTCAGGAAATTTTTCTATTAGGGCGTGTAGAGGAAATAAAGACCACCAAACAACCAGATGTTGGACAAGATTTTCTAGATGCACTCACATAGGTCAAACAGGCTCTAAAACAAAAGAATAAACTTTGAGCTTGTCTGATCTAATAATGACTTCTTTTGTGCATTGTGAGGCTTTGGTTCACATGTTGGCATCCATTCCTATTAAGGAAGACATGCCAGTAGAAGAAAAGGCCATTTATGTCGTAATGCTCCCACCTAAAACTGAAGAAACAATGCCAACACTCTTAACTTTCCACGATGAAGCCATTAAAGCTGACCTCAAAAAGGATCAAGTAACCACTGCACCTATGTTCATAACAATTTTTGTGGGTCAGTATAAGATCCGTAGGGTGCATGTCGATGATGGGACAACAACCAATGTTATCCCATTTCCCATTGTTGATAAGCTTGGCCTGGTGGACCAAATTAGGCTGACAAAAATGGCTTTTTTAAAGTCCTTCAATGGGGCATGCGTGGTGGTCAAGGGAATAGTCACCATTGATTTTGTAGCAGGAGACTAATTCCCCACTGATGCATAGTTCATCATGATTGAGGAGATGCCTAGATTCAACTTAATTTTAGGAAGATCTTGGTTAGCCCAATTAAGGACCATCTCTTCATCAGTCCATCAAGAGATCCACTTACCTTATGCAGGTGGAGAAGTGGTAATATTTTGTGATGACATAGCCCCTCAAGCTATCAACAATGTAGACACAAAGCAAGGGTTGGAGATAGAAATCTTCAAAGACACACCACCTCTTTGCAATGAAAGCTAATGTTATTTGATGAATGAGTCAAGCAAAATGAATGGTCCTCATAAGGAAAAGCTATGGGCAGAATTACCTTTTTCGATGGTAGATGATGATCTAGGAGAATATCACCCTATGTCTTCAAAGCCCTACACATCACCTAACACACATTGCATTAGGAAACATCTACATAATTAGGGCATGTCCCTAACTTACTCTGTTCCTTCGATTTGTCTTTAGTCCTTTGGGTTTGTATAGTTTTTATTTGCGATATGATTATTTCTTATAGTAGTTATATTTTTACTTAGTTAAAAAAACCCACAAAAAAATAACAAAAAGGGGCTCGAAATGACCTTAAACTAGCAATGGCCCGCAATAGCCTTCAACTAGCATATGGGGCCCAAAATGGCCTTAAACTATCACACGGCCTGCCAAGGCTTAAAACTAGCAACCAACTTTCTTTCATAGGAGGTGGGGCCCAAAATGGCCTTAAACTAACGATGGCTTGAAATGGCCTTAAACTAATGCATGGGGCCCACAAGGGGCCTAACTACCAAAATAGAAAACTATAAGGAAGATTAACTAAAATATAAGTTAAAATGATATCACTAAATATCAATGCATAAGTAAAATAAATATCATGCTTTTCATTAAATTTTAAACAAAATACATAGTCCAGAGATACACCCCCATCAAAAATAATAAAATTGCTCAACAACAGGGGTACATCTCCGACATTTTTATGTATCTTAATGGGAGGCTAAGGCTCTTCCCCTCTGTCTTCATTTGCTACTCCACTAGGTCCTACATTTCCACCTAGATCCTACCCAAAATGAAAATGAAATAATAACTTAGTTAATAAATAAAAAGGATAACATGTGAAAATACATAGCAATATAAAGTAAATTTAACCAACTTGAGATGGGCCCACGTCTATGTCTGGGGGCATCCTGTTAAGGCCAAACTCCAAGCATCAGAGGATTTCCTCCTTTGTCATGTTTTCCCAATCCTCCTCTCCTAAGTCAACGCCTACTAGGGTCTTCCCCTTTTCCATAGCCATCCATACAAGTGGCCCTGGAGAAAAGGTAATAGATGTAATTTCTCTGGAAGGCACAGTAATTTCCCTTTCAGGGGACTCACTAACCACGAATTGTTTAGCAAACCTATCATAAGCCTGTGTTGCATCAATAGCATCAAGGAACAAATCATGACCTCGATGTTCCATAGATTCCATTTTATACTGATACCTATGGATCTTTTGAGTTTGTCCATCTGCAAGCATTTCTCAATAACTTTACACATAGCCTTATTTTTGCCCCTAAAAATTGACTAATACCTAGCATAGTCAATTATAGCCATACTCGAGCTACCATCTGATTTATTGTGGGCCATCAAGAAGTCATACCATGATCGTAGATCTTCCAGTTCAGCTGCCTGGCTTACCTTCTCTTTTTAAGTTTTTGTACTCATTTTTAGAGGTCTTCGTTTATGCACCTACACTCCCACAGTGATCATGTTGAGTGTAGTACGCATTTTCTTTCCTCATCATATATATGATGAAGTACCTCATCCACCTCATGAGGGAGCTCAGGTACAACGTCAACTTCAACTACTCTTTGTAGGTCGCATTTAAGTCATGAGGTTGTTACATCAAATAAAGGAAATGTTAGTTGTAAGAAAAATGAGAAAATAACAACAACATAACAAAAAAAATAGTCCAAATATACCTATCTTAGGATTTGTTTGTTTTAAACGATCAATCATGTCATCCACAATTCCTTGCATAAAGGCAAACTTATTTGGGGTTTCTGCCCATGTTTGTGAGCAAAAAGTGGATGTAGACTCAGGACATTTAGCGAAAGCATCACCTGTAACGACGAAAAACGTCGGCAGCTGGAAATACCAACCGAGATTCCGTGTACATAGTTTTAACCACGGATCGGCGCGAGGGCTAAGCTGGAAAAACGAATCCGTGGTGCCCTGAACGGTCTTGTCGATCAGACAGGGACTTACGGGTCAGTAAAACAATGCTGATTGTAGATCGATCGCGAAATGGTGGGACAACGATGTATATGGACCACCACAAAGATAACGCCAAAACGCCGAAAGGATGCGAATCGGGAGCAAAAATCGTGCAATTTGCAAAGATCAAAGATCTATGTTTCAATGCCAAATAGAATGTGTGGCTACAATGTTACAGTGGGAGAAAAGTCCCGGCAAATTGAATACAAAAGTGAGCACAAAACAGCAAGAAAACTGCCTAGACAGAAATCTGATCTACCTTTTGAACCAAAGCTTAGGTGCAGGAATGGTCAAGCAATTCCGTTCTGTTTCCCAGCTTCGAATAGATCTGCTGTTTAGGGCTCGGGCGTGTTGTATTCTGTTCCTGCTGAAGGATGGTGTCTGCTGCCAAGAGGGTGCTCTTGTTTCTCTGTTTCAGGGCGATAAGTGTTCCCTTGTTCAGAAAATGCTCTTGTCCTCTTGGTCTGCTGTCAAAAGTGATAAATGCTCTGGTGCTCTGTTAACTCATCTTCGTGTCAACTGTTCTTTCTTTTTCTCCCCCCTCTTCTCTCTTTTTATGTGTCAACCGGGGTATTTATAATCGGCGACAAGCGCAACCCTGATGATGTGGGCCCGAATGTCGTGGATCCTGTAGACCTGCTCCTTTTAAGTCGAACTGCGACTACGCATAGCACGCTCGTTTGCGTGCGGTGCGTGTGGAGAGCAGGGCCATGATAAACCTGTCTCGGCTGCGTTTGCGCTCATTTGCGTTGCATTGCGTGTATGAGTGCAAGCTTGATATAACAACCACGCACTCAGGCTTGTTTTACGCTGATCACGCGACTGTGTGTGACACAGCGTAAATGAGTGCGCACTTGCATTCTGACCTACGCACGAGTACGCATCGCTGCGTAAGGTGCGTAAAGATTAGTTAGTCAAGCGCTGCGCGAGAACAAGTGCCAACCCGTCATGTCTTTCTGGATTTTCCCCTTAACTGTCCTGGAGCTTATTACGCACATCACGCTGCCGTGCGTGATGGAGCGTAAACTTGTCCTTAGACAAATGTGGGATGTCTTCACTATCTTGGAGCTTATTACGCACGTCACGCTGCCGTGCGTGAGAGAGCGTAAACTTGTCCTTGAACAGATGTGGGACGCGTTCATTGTCGTGGAGCTTATCACGCTCATCACGCTGCCGTGCGTGATGGAGCGTGAACTTGTCCTTAGACAAATTTAACTGTCCTCGGAGCTTATCACGCTCATCACGCTGCCGTGCGTGATGGAGCGTAAACTTGTCCTTAGACAAATTTAACTGTCTTCAGAGCCTATCACGCTCATCACGCTGCCGTGCGTGATGGAGTGTAAACTTGTCCTTAGACAAACTTGAGGTGCGCTTCTGCTCAGCTTACGAATCTTCGCCTGAGGCCGACCCGTAATTTTCACGGTGTTTCAATGGCCCCTCTTTGTTGACGGTTAGAGGGTGTTACCGAAGGACGTCGACAAAGAATGCGAAACACCGAATTGGCGAAAGCAAGAACAACGTTCCTTCATGACTACTCAGGTATTGCTCTGTTTACGTAGAGGGAGAAGGCTTGCGAGTAGGAGAGGTAGAAGGGTGTAACTGGAAACAGGTTCGGGGAAGATGCAAACGGTGTGTTTATTTATGTCAACAGGAATGCTTTCAGACGAGCGTAGCGCGTCAATATGAGGTATCTCCGTGACAAATGGTAGCAGGAATGCGTATGAAAGGAGCGTTGCGCATCACTTTCGCGATGTCTCTGCTAGCGTGAGTGCGAAAAAGAAGAAAAAAATGAAGATTCGCGTATGCAACATTGCGTATGGGAACTGGGTGGTGGGGAAGAAGGAAACAAGGATGAAATGTAGCCATGTGTCGGGAAGAAGTGTACAAAACTGAGTGGGTGGGCAAACCTGAGCAGCCATTTCAGCACGCCGTTGTACTTCGCCGCTCAGATGTACGCACCTTTGAATGACATCCTCCGAATGAAGCAGCCTGCAACCACAAAAGAAAGCAGAGGACGCCATTGCGTATGGACAACAGACGGGGCTTTTGGAGCCAATGCTGTCGGATGTTAACTAGAGCCAATGTATTGTCAAGACGAAGCCGGAGCACGCGGGCGAGGCCGCCAATCCTGATGATGTGGCCCTGCATATTGTTGCCGAAAGGCATCGGATGCAGTGCGGCTCGCTGGTCGCACTGGGAATTGGCCAGATGAATTTGCGAAGCCAGCGTCCGATAGCGATGATTGGCGGAGACTCGCGGAGCTGTGGCCAACGAGGGAGTCGTTGGGGCTCCCGCTAACGAGGCTAAACTCCTGGAGCTGCTTCCACCGCGGCGGACGCGGTGGTGGCATCTCCGAGGGATCAGTAAGATGCCTCCGTGCCTGTCCGAGGAATCAGCAAGATGCCGGAGGGTGGGGACGCCGGAGCTGTCGCAGCGTCCCACCCAGTCGGCTGTGCAGCTGTGTCAGAGATGATCCCGCTCACTTGATGCGTATGAATCCCAGTTTTGAGTCCTGGTAGACTGCCATTACTGGTTTTAAGTCCCAGCAGACCATGGTCCCTGTTTAAAGTCCGGGCGGACCGAGAAGCGCCATTTTTTCGTCGTGGTGGACGGTGGATAGGCTGGTTTAGGGTCTCAGCAGACCATGCTGTGGATGTTAGTTTTACGTCATGACCCAGGGACAGGTCTGTGCTGGTTTCACGTCTCAGCAGACGGCTGCTTACCTGTGCCAGTTTAGCGTCGTGGTGGACGCGTGCAAAAGGTGCCAGTTTTTCGTCTTGGCGGACCTGTACAACAATGCTAGTTTTACGTCGTGGTGGACGGTAACCACTTGCCAGTTTAGCGTCGTGGCGGACGCGTGCCAAGTATGCCAGTTTAGCGTCATGACGGACGGTCGGTGCCAGTTTAACGTCGTAGCGGACGTGCAATGCCAGTTTTACGTCGTAGCGGACGTGTGATGCCAGTTTAACGTCGTAGTAGACGATTGCCGTTATACCTGTTGTCAACATCGTCATCGCTGTTAGATGAAGTACCACTTGAGATACAAATGATTCACAGGATTTGTCAGGTCGTTGCCATTAACGTCTGCCAATTTGAACGCTCCGTTGTTGTATGCATCGGTCACCAAAAAAGGACCTTCCCAATTCGCAGAGAACTTGCCTGCTGGTTCACGCACAACTTTGAGAACCAGATCTCCTTTCTTGATTGGACGCTGTTGAAGATTGTGATGATGCTTTTGCCTCTGCTTGTCCTGATATCTTTCAATTGCCTCAAGATCCTGGATCCGCTTCTCTTCTAATGACTCCAAATCCGCTATCCGAGCCTCGGTGTGTTGAGCCTCATTTATAACGGTGGAGAGGACCATCCTCAGAGAAGGGATCTGCAACTCAAGAGGTAGCACCGCCTCAGATCCGTAAACCAGGCTATAGGGCGTACTACCTGTGGCTATCTTACACGTAGTACGATATGCCCATAGCACATAGAGGATCTGTTCATGCCACCGCCTTTTGTTTCCGTCGAGCATTTTCTTGAGTAAGTTGATGATAATCTTGTTCGATGCTTCAGCTTGACCATTTGCCTACGGGTAGTAAGGGGAGGAAAACAACTGTCTGATGCCTAGGTTGTCACAGAAGGATTTGGTATCCACGCTGCTAAACTGTGGTCCGTTATCGGTCACAATAGTCATTGGGAGACCAAATCGAGTTACTATGTTGTCCAAGATAAAATGGCAAACCTGTTGGGATGTAATTTTCCGCAAGGGAACAGCTTCTACCCACTTCTTAAAGTACTCAGTAGCGGTAATGATGAAGCTATGTCCTGCGGAAGATTTTGGGGCGATGGGCCCGATAATATCCAGTCCCCATCGTTGGAATGGCCAAGTTATCTGCGTCGTGTGCAACTCTGTGGGTGGCACGTGGATGAGATTTGCATGACTTTGACACGTGTCACAGGTCTTAACCTTTGTCAGACAATCCTTTTCCATGCGCGACCAGTAGTACCCTAGGCGACAGATTTTTAGGGCCATAGCCTGTGGTGCTACGTGGCCGCCGCACAGTCCCTCGTGAACTTCGTTGACAATGTGCTGTGCTTGGTCTGTGTTAACGCAGGTGAGCAACACGCCATCAAAGGAGCGTCTACAGAGAGTACTGTCTCCTATGATGACATAGTGCTTAGCGCGTTTACGGGTTGCGTCCTTTTGTGCGCGCGTTAAAGCCGCTGGTAACTCACCCTGTAAAAGATAAGATTTGATGTGATCGTACCATTCGGGTGTGCTTTCCTCGGTAAGAGAGGAGATTTTNAGGCATAGACTCCGGTGATTTGATTTATGACCAGCATCGAATCGCCTCTGACTGCCAGGTGTTGAACAGCAAGTTCGCCTGTAGTTAGTAGTCCCCTGAGGAGTCCCTCGTACTCTGCCACATTGTTCGTACAAGGGAAGGTCAATCGGTAAGTGTGTAGACGCACATCCTCAGATGAGAGCGTAAGAACAGTGGCCGCACTGCCGCCTCTGGCGGTCGAAGCTCCATCAAAGTTTAATGTTGCTTCGAGGCCTGCCGAAGCAGGGCTTAAACTATCGAGGCCTGCCGAAGCAGGGCTTAAACTATGTACATGTTCGTCAGGAAACTCTGGTTCTACAGTGGCATGATTATCAATCGGCGAGGTGGTTAACTGGTCGGCTATCGCTTGACCCTTCATAGATGACTGGCCAACGTAGTGGAGATCAAACTCCGCAGTGATAGCCTTCCAGCGAGCTATTTTGCTACTTTCGTGTAAACTATGTGTAATTTCTCTAAGTATGTTATTTTTGCAAATAACGTTAACCTGGCTACGAAAAAGATAATGCCTACATTTATTGAGCGTAAAAACTAACGCTAAGCAATTACGCTCGACATCGTTATACCTCGTCTCGTACGCACATAGAGCGTGACTCAGATAGTAGATGGGCATCTCTGATCTGTCATCTCTTCTCTGACAGAGCAACGCCGCTATGGCAACGTCCGAAGTGGCAAGGTAGATGAAGAAAGGTAGGTCCCTTTGTGGTGGGAAAACCGTCGGTAAATGCTGCAGTTCCTGTTTCAGACTGTCAAACGCATGTTGGCAATTGTCGGTCCATTCAAAATTAACCCCCTTTTTCAGCAGGTGCTGCATGGGATGTAATTTGTCGGTTAATCTTGAAATGAACCTGCGTATAAATTGCAGCCGTCCTTGTAACCCTCGGAGTTGCGTGAGGTCTGTGGGAGGCTGTAA